>RCUC01155084.1:0-14162 GCA_003697995.1 Taxidea taxus jeffersonii
TTTAGACAGGAAGACTGAAGAAATACTATACAGATCTTGAAGCCTTCGCCATGCTCGCGGCTGCCTTCTGCCACGACATTGACCACCGAGGCACCAATAATTTGTATCAGATGAAGTAAGTGACGAGTACTGGTGACGTTTGGAGCCATCTTGGGGGAGAAGAGAACTTGTCTCTTAGCCTGTCAGCTCTCCTTCATCATATTTAGGAATCTCAGGGCCATGTTCTGTTCCTTCAGAGCCTCAGCCCTCATGATAATGTCTGCTTTTTCTCCCTGGATGCTTGCAGCCCGCAGCCCCCATCCCCTATGGTTTTCATTTCCAGACGTGCCCTGCCTTATTCATAAATGACGTCACTCCTCCTCTCTTCAAGTGCTTAGTCAGAGTATAGAATTCGTATCTGAAAGTGCACCAGGCTTGGGCTTACACACACACACACTTGTGGAACATCCCCAACCAGAGGGTGTTCCTTCCTGGGCTCACTCCCCTTCCCTCCCCTGGTTTCTCTGCAGCTCCCCGAGCTCTCCTGCAGCTGGCTTGGCACCTTATGCTCACTGCCACCTTCCCCTCCTGCCCCAATCAAGGACAATGAAGGTGCAGTTTCTCAGCTCAGACAGATGTGGGCTCACTGGGTTCACAAGTGGTTTACACTTTGTAAGCCTCAACTTCCTCATCTGGAAAGTAAGAATTGTTAACAATGGTACCTAACAGGTAAGATCCTGGTAAAGATTGAATGAGATCATGCATATAAAGCATTCCACTCCTGGTAGCCTCTGGACAGTAAATAAACACTAAGTATTATTATGATGTCACTGGCACTCTTCAAAATTCATCAGCAATACCCGTGGCCAGCTGAGCTCCTTGATTATGGCTTTTAAGCTGCTCTGTCTGACTTAGACAAACTGTATCCTCATCTCTGACACACTACCTACCCCTCTCCAGAGGCACCAGGCATTTAGAGAGAACGAGCTTTGAAGTCCAGGTTTGTGGGGTCCAACCACTTCCTGGCTGGGGGAGCTTGGGGAAGTCACTTGGTCTATTTGAGATTCCATTTGGGAACCACAGAAGGGGCACGATATCCACCTCTCAAAAACTGTTGTGGGACTCAAATGAAACTACATATATCTGAAACTACACAGGAGGTGCTCCAGAAAAATCTACTCAGTGAATGAAAAGCACCTCGTGAGTGGTGACGTCAGTCTCACCTTCAGCAACTCCAGCTATGGGGCTTTGTCCTGAAAAGAGGATTGTCTCTGTGGCTTCAGGCAAGGGACAGATTCTCCTCTAGAGATCACGGCACATGTGGGCCATTCTGCACTCCTGCATGCCAGTATCCTGACAGTGGCTGGGTTCCCTTCCTCTTCTCTGACCACTGGTGCGGGAGCCACCTCAGCTCCAAAGGCAGCTCACATCTACTGAGTAGCCATGGTGTGCTGCCCCACACTGAGAACTTGGCATTCATCGCCTCTTTGAATTCTCCTAGAACTTCTGCATGGGAGATCCTATCATCTCCCTCTTTTACTGAGGAAGAAACAAGCTCAGAAAGGCAAAGTCCATCTTGCCAAATTGGATGTGGCATCTGGCCTCCAGGAAGGATGCAGCTACCTCTGAGGTCTCTGCTTTGGCCAGGTGTGGGGTCTGTGTGGGTGCCCCTGTCCATCTGCTGGGGAGCATGCTGAATGTCTCCTGCCATTTCTCTCTGTAGACTGGACAACAGGAATATGAGGCAGTGGAAGGACTGGGACCCATGTACGGGCTTCCCCGCTGCGGGCACTCTAGCACAGGTGTCCTTATCCCTGGCAGCTCTGCTATGCCACCATGATCAAACACAGCCTTGCTGCATGCTATCCTTCAGTCATGACGCTTGCTGAGGCTCTTCATATCCCTATTGTTCTGGAAGAATTGCTTAGGAATCCACAGAGCTATGGAGGCATGATGTTGGCATGTTCATGAGAAGGTGGAATGAAACACAATTATTACTCTCACATTGATGATGACAATCAGCTCGCCATGGAGGGTGACATGAAGCAGCAGGGATCACAGATGACTCTGCTTCTTGGCTGTACCTTGTGCGCATGGTCTGATTTCTCATCTCCAGAATGTCTGGCCCCCTTGGTTCTGGTTTCCACCCTCATCTATTAGCCTTATAGACTACCCTTGGACAATGCCTTAAAAACCTTGCCATTTTCAGATTTCTGTTGTTACCTCCAGTTCTCCTACTCCCTCTGTTCCCTTTACTTTTCCAGACAGTTTGTTTTCTGCTTCATTCATCTCTAAGCTTACTGATTTCTTTATTCCTTTCACCCCTTTTCCTTGTTTAGTTTTTCAGCCGTCTTGTCTTTTCTCTCCTCCATCTTCTCCCTGAAGAAATGCAGTTACTGGGACAAAATATGAGGAATGTTAAAATTTATCTTACCACCCCCCCCCCATCCAACACAGGCCTCTCCTCAACTGTCTTCCTCCCAACGTCCTTGAGTCTGTACCTGGCTTTTCCCATAATGGCCCATGGGACACACCGTTCTACTCTTAGGTGATTCTGATGGTTGGATGCTCTTCATGATACTGAACTGAAATTGGTCTCCCAGTCACATCTGTTTGTCCTGTTCAGGTTTCTTTCTGGAGCTTCTAGAATATGTATAATTTCTGTACCACAGACCATTTCTTCATATAAAAGAAAATTTTCACTTCCCCCTCCTCCTTTCCTGGTTGAACACACCCAGCTGTTTAAACCATTTCATATATAACAGTTTCCACACGTTTTTTGGCTATTCTTCTGTGAATCCAGTCTAGTGTTTTTATGTCATTCTTTAAATGTAGGTCTTGGGATTTAACACAGTAATCCAGACAGGATCTGAAGTGTTTTACATTTAATCTTAATTAAATTTCATCTTCTTGATTCTTCACTTCACTCTTAATTGAAATCGCCTTTGCCATACTTGTCAGCCAATGGATCCTTTTTTTTTTTTCCAGTTTTTTATCATTGGAAAATTAGTCTTGATTTCCATTAATATTCATTCAAGTCACTGGTAAAATCATGCATCAGGACAAGAGCAAGGGCAAAGTTTTGGGGCCCAGGACTGGAAACTTATTCTCACGGTTGAAGACAATCAATTAAGCCCACTCACTGGGCTCTGCTGCCCAGCTGTGTGAGTGGATACACTCACTGTTTCAGGACCTACTGCAGATATCCTGAGGCACCCTGTCAACTGCTGTCACCAACCCTGTCACAGAAGGGTCCTTAACATCAACCTGACCTCATGTATTCCTTCTAAACCTGCTTTGGGATTTCCTAATGATTATTCTGTAAGTGCTTACAAACTCTGAAATAGTTTAAACTGTTTCAGAGATAAAGGTCAACCTTCCTGTTCTGTCATCTACAGATCGTGTCATTTTCTGCTTCTTAAATTTTAGGATAAAATTTACTTGTATCCAGTCTTCAGTCGTCTCCTCCACCACCTCAGAATTCTCTAGGGAATACTGACAGTGTCCCTCCCCCCGACAATAGTCCTCAGATTTCTTCAGGAAGTTGGGATATTACTCATCTACCTTAAAAGAACCCCTTAGCACTTTCTTACCAACACTGTCCCTGGCTGGAGTCTTAATTTTCAAAAATCATTCTTGAAAAGTCCAGGAAAACTGGTAGGTTGGCTGGTCAAGTCACACCATGATCTACTGCTTGAGTTTCTCTCCTTTGGTTATTTTCTCCCTGGACAGTAGCACAGTCTAAACCAGCTATTTTCCATCCTTCAAGCTTACTGTTGGCAGACTTCCAAAATACAGAGAATTATTGATGGCTGGTATGATTTAAAAAAATATTTTTTTCTCGGTATCCCATGGAAACTTTTAATGACATCTCTGAAATCTATTTTAAAAATATATCTTGCTAAATTAATTTTCTCTCCAAATATGTATATACATATGTGTGTGTCTGTGTATGTATATAAATTAATTCTTTTTCTTTTTACTGAACCATCTGTGAGTTGCAGACATCATGACATTTTACCCCAAAATGTTTCAGCACGTATCTCCTAAGAATAAGGGAGACATTTGCCCATAGAAACAAAACATGATGATCATGCTGAAGAAATTTGACATTGGTACACTACTATTATCCAATATAGAATGTTTATTCACATGATTCCAATTTTCCCAATAATATCCTTTATAGCTTTTTTTTCCTCTTGATTCAGGATCTAATCAAGGATCACCCCTTGTGTTTGGTTGTCCAGTATTTTTAATCTCTTTAATCTGTAATAACTACTCAACCTTCTTGTGTCTTTCTGAATATGGCCATTTTTTAAGTCTAGGCCGGTTCCTGTGCAGGAAAAAGCCCTCAATTTGGATTTTCCCAGGGTTTCCTGCTTACCAGATTCAGGGTAAACGTTTTTGGTGGGAATTCTACATGGATGGTACCCTTCTCAGTGCATCAGGAGGCCCATAGTAGCAATTTGTTCCATTATTTATGAGGCATAGTTAAATTATTTATGGTCAATATCCAGGAGATCTCTTTAGGTAAAGGTACATTTTCTCTTTTGTATTAATAAATAATCTGGGAGGTATTATTCTGAGATTGGGTGTATCTCTAAATCCCCAGAAATCTTTCTTGACTGATGCTTTTAAACCTAAAGGAATTAAAGACACCATTCTTTTCTGACCAGAATTGAACTTTAATTAATTTTTTTAAATCTCCAGTGCTAACACAGAGGAGGTATTTAAATATGTCCTAAAATATGATCAATTATCATATTGCTCAGACACAGGCTGACTGTTCCCTAACTAGAGCATGTGGGTTACCAGACTTTTGAGTGACCTGTTACTATCTCTTCTACTCCCTAAACTTCTGTTCTTTCTCAAATAAGATGAAACTTCTCTACTAAGGCTGCCACTCCTATCTCTGATTTCTTCCTTTCTTTAAACTATTTATTCATTCCGTATTTCTTATAACAAATTCTATGGCCTTTGATCTCAGCCTCTCTCTATCACTTCCTCTCTCCACCTTTTATTTTTGAGGGTTTCCCCTTCTCCAACAGAAAGACTTGAAGGAAGATAGGGCACCCAAGACTGCAGTCCCCACTATAGAAAGCTGTGACCTAACCGTTAACAAATGGGAAGTTTAACTTAAAATTGATGTCCCTGTCTTGGAGGAGGAAAAAAATGATCACTTTATAATCATTTTTATTTTGGTTCCTGGAAATTCTCTTTTTTTAAAAAAGATTTTATTTATTTATTTATTTGAGAAAGAAAGAGAAAGAGAGCATGAGAGTGGGGTGTGGGGCAGAGGGAGAAGCAGACTCCCCACTGAGAAGGGAGCCCGAAGTAGGGCTCGATCCCAGAACCCTGGGATCATGACCTGAGCTGAAGGCAGATGCTGAACTGACTGAGCCACCCAGGTGCCCCAGTTCCTGGAAATTCTTAATAAACATTTTCCGTGTAAATGATCCGTGGGCCTTCAACAGGTTTGTTCCATGTTTGGGGAGTCACAGGCCAGTGCCATAAACTCCAGGGAACCTCAAGATTTTAAACTTAAAAGTGCAGGGATGAACCAAACTTCCTAATTTAAATAATTCAGCCATTTTATGCATTCAACAAATTAGTTTTCTTAAAGAATTTTTTTTAAGGAGCGTATTCTCACATTCTAAATCTAAAAAATTGGTCCCAATATGTCCCTTTCGATCATTTCACAGGCATTAGAGGAGAGGGAGAAAGAAGAAATGGAAAACATCCTCAGAGAGTAAAGACTTTATACTGTATGGACTTATGCATAATCTCTAAGCAGCTGAACTTACGGCATATCCTCTTCCTCCTAGATCCACGTCTCCATTAGCAAAGCTTCATGGATCTTCCATTTTGGAGAGGCATCACCTGGAGTACAGTAAGACTCTCCTGCAGGACGAGGTACATGAGCCCTTCTCCAGGGCAGCTCAGAAGCTCTGGATCAAAGCACTAACCCACAGAAAATGCCTAGAAAGAGGATGGCCTTGAGTTACGGCATTTGGCAGCCTATACCCTATTGCAGTCAATTGCTAGAAATGCCTATTTTGCAAGAGTTTTGAACAACCAGGCTGGAAGAAGCTGAGATAGAAAAGAGCCATAGAAAGCCACAAAATCTCTGTGGGTCTGTGGAGAAAGAAGAAAAATCTATGGTAGATGTGAGAGGGCCCTGTTCTCCCTAAGGTATATACTCCCTAAGGTATATATATATATAAGGTATATATATATATATATATATATATATATATATATATATATATGGAAAGGAGAAAGTAGGCTACACAGCCAATGATTTTCTTATTCTCAGGGCATGCCCTGTGAGGCTTTTTCTGTATCGTTGAGGAAGTCAAGCTTTGGTAGTGGAGGTAAGCATGAAATCACAATATAAAACAGAAACAGACAACTGCGGTCAGAGAGGCACTGGTAATGCTGAGATTCTAGAAGGAGATGCCACATTCAAGAGTGGGTAGGGCACAGGGGAGCAGAGGGGTTGGGTCAGCGACAGCTTTGTGCAGGAAGCTTGGTCTTGAATTCACTTTGATTTGCACATGTCACATACTACTAACATTCCATGGGAGGCTGTCATTCTTCTTCTTTTTATCAATTTTATTTAAGGGGTATATAGGTTTGGGAGAAAGTTGTGGATATATATTCTAGTTATACTTAAAAAAAAAAAGGTCTCTTGAGAAAGTTCCAAGCTAAAGCTGATTAAAACGAGTCATTATTAGATGGAGGGAAACACTTTTGTCATAGCAGAGAACATGTTGGGAATCACATGTGCTCAGTCGGGAGAAATAAGCCCTCTGGGAGGTGGAGCTTTTCTCAGCTTCTGTAACAATCTTTTATTAAAGGCTCAAGGAGGGAACATACAGAAATATGCCTATGCCCAGAGATAACACTAAATTCTCCCGAGTAATGTAAAGCAAGGAGGGGAAACTTGTAAGGTAGATTGACCAGGCTGAAAAGTGGAAAGGGGAAAAAAAAAATAGTTGAATGTTTTTAATAGCCTGTGATTGATGCCGCACTCAGACAGGGAGACCCAGACCCAGTGCATCAGAATTCACAGGGCGGAATTCATCAGAATTCACGCAGGTTGTTAAAAAGTTCCCGGGCTTCATTTTGCACTTCCTGATGGAGTTTTCTGGGATTCTGGCCCAGGAATTTGCATTTTTAGTTTTTTCTAAGATTTTATTTCTTTATTTGAGAGAAAGAGAGAGTGAGAGAGAACATGTGCGGGAGAGGGCAGGGGAGCCACAGAGGGAAAGGGAGAAGCAGACTCCCTGCTGAACAGGGAGCTGGATGCCATGCGGGGTTCAATCCCAGGACCCCCAAGGATCATGACCCAAGCTGAAGGCAGACACTTAACCAACTAAGCCACCCAGGCGTCTCATACATTTTTAATGAGAATGATAATTCTAGTGTACAACCAGAACCTATCCCTGCAGTAGGGTTTATAACATAAACCCGATGATATTATCTGTTCTATGAAAATTAAAAGGAGTGGAATTGAAAGTAATTCAGGAAGTCAAGAGTAAATTGCTGTTACTAATTTGTTATAAGTCTTTGCTGGGACAATCTTACATTTTTGAGTAATAATTTTCCCTACTTTTTATAATCAGTGGTGTCACTGATTATGTTATACCACAAGCAGGTAGTGTCAAATATGATTTATTTTTTAATTTTACATGTCCCTACAAAGCAAAATAT
The DNA here is from genome assembly GCA_003697995.1 of Taxidea taxus jeffersonii. Lineage (NCBI taxonomy): Eukaryota > Metazoa > Chordata > Mammalia > Carnivora > Mustelidae > Taxidea > Taxidea taxus. The sequence goes on from RCUC01155084.1 coordinate 7,696, forward strand.
ATTTTTTAATTTTTTTATAAACATATAATGTATTATTAGCCCCAGGGGTACAGGTCTATGAATCGCCAGGTTTACACACTTCACAGCACTCACCATAGCACATACCCTCCCCAATGTCCATAACCCCACCACCCTACCCTCCCCCTCCTCCCCAGCCCCCTCAGTTTGTTTTGTGACTTTAAGAGTCTCTTATGGTTTGTCTCCCTCCCGAGCCCATCTTGTCTCATTTATGAATGAAACACATTGCATCTCCACTTCCTCATATCAGGGAGATCATATGATAGCTGTCTTTCTCTGATTGACTTATTTCGCCAAGCATAATACCTTCTAGTTCCATCCATGTTGTCACAAATGGTAAGATTTCATTTCTTTTGATGGCTGCATAGTATTCCATTGTATTTATATACCACCTCTTCTTTATCCATTCATCTGTTGATGGACATCTAGGTTCTTTCCATAGTTTGGCTATTGTGGACATTGCTGCTATAAACATTAGGGTGCACGTGCCCCTTCGGATCAGTACGTTTGTATCTTTAGGGTAAATACCCAGTAGTGCAATTGCTGGGTCATAAGGTAGCTCTAATTTCAACATTTTGAGGAACCTCCATGCTGTTTTCCAGAGTGGTTGCACCAGCTTGCATTCCCACCAACAGTGTAGGAGGGTTCCCCTTTCTCCGTATCCTCGCCAGCATCTGTCATTTCCTGACTTGTTAATTTTAGCCATTCTGACTGGTGTGAGCTGGTATCTCGCTGTGGTTCTGATTTGTATTTCCTTGATGCCGAGTGATGTGGAGCACTTTTTCATGTGTCTGTTGGCCATCTGAATGTCTTCTTTGCAGAAATGTCTGTTCATGTCCTCTGCCCATTTCTTGACTGGATTATTTGTTCTTTGGGTGTTGAGTTTGCTCAGCTCTTTATAGATTTTAGATACTAGCCCTTTATCTGATCTGTTGTTTGCCAATATCTTCTCCCATTCTGTCAGTTGTCTTTTGGTTTTGTTGACTGTTTCCTTTGCTGTGCAAAAGCTTTTGATCTTGCATTTTTGCTCTTGCTTCCCTCCCTTTGGTGACGTTCCTAGGAAGAAGTTGCTATGGCTGAGGTCGAAGAGGTTGCTGCCTGTGTTTTCCTCAAGGATTTAGCAAAATATATTTTAAGAACTTCAACCAAGGGGTACTGGGGTGGCTCGGTTAAGCCTCTGCCTTTGGCTCAGGTCCCTGCTCAGCGGGGAGCCTGCTTCTCCCTCTGACTACAGCTCCTCCTGCTTATACTCATAAATAAACAAAATCTTAAAAAAAAAAGAACTTCAACCAAGTGTTTAAATGCTTAACATTGGAGGTTGTGGGAGTGGGGCAGTGGAGGTGGGGCTGGGGGAGTCTTCCTATCTCCTATGGTTTTCCTTTCTGGAATTTAAAGGTTTATAATAGACTTGTGGTTTTCCATCTTAATTTTTTTTTATTTTATTTACACTGGAGTCTAAAATTGGTTTTGATGGCTATGTAAAGGCTTATTATTCTTTCTAAAAAGTCATACTGCATCTGGGTAATCCATACCACCTTGGCACAGACCTGTCTACAATGCTATCCAACCTGCTAATTGCAAACTTACAAGGCCTGTAAATAGAGTCGCTAGGCAATGCAATCACAGAGCTTTTTATGAGCAGGCAAATGGAACACTAAAAAAAATGAAATTTTTAGCCATCAGATGTTCTTTTTACACTTTTGGGAGACAATGTTGTTCTTCCATTTGTTTTTTTTTTTTTTTTTAGTATTTGCATTAAAAGCATTTAAATAAGATAAATCCTCATGATTTATATAACAATTTTGGCATTTTGTGGTCATTACTCATTTTATTTTGCGTATTAGTGAGGCTTTGGATTAAAATGTCCTTATGTTCTAATAGAGTAGGATTCACTGTTCTGAGGATTAAGACCCACCTGTATTCTAAACCAGACAGAAATCCACTCTTTCACCTGAGTCAACAGGTGGAAAAATGCTGGTCCAATTTGTAAGAGTATAAATTTTAATGCTATGATGTATTGTAGAAACAACAAAATGAATTTCTCAGCTTAACTCACGAGAACTCTGTTATTATTCAAAACACTTCTTTACAGAGTTTATAATTGTATTTATGTTTTCTCATACCAAGACCATTGTATACAAAGGAGCGAAGAAACAGTGAAATATTCTGTGTATGGTCCCAGTGAGCCACGGACACGTTAGCAATCTCTTCTGATGGGGGTTGTAGTACCACACTGAAGGCTGGAGCAGCTTCTCTCCTGCCTCACCTCATCTGAAAGCCCTACTGGGGATGAAATGGAGTCACTCCTACTTATTTTGGTGGACCACTCAGAATTGATATACTTACTGCCATTTTAATAGTCGGGGAGAACAAACAGACTGTGGGCTAGTGAGAGCCGCTGTGCACGCTGGGGCTCACAGGACTCAGCTGGGAAACAGGCCTCCTCTCTTGCTCTGGCGCACCTGTTCCCACCTCAGGTTTTCAGCACAGTCCTCAGGGAGACAAATGGAATATTACATACGTACATGTTTTTAAAATCAATGACTTCATAGTGGTTGTAAAAATTATACTTGCCAATATAAAAACTCAATGACAGGGAAAAATTAAAAAACAAATATAAAAAATTATTTCAAATCCTATCACTCAAAAAATAGCTATTTCGTTATCACCTGATGAACTTCATTGTGGCCCCCTGTGAGTATACAGGCAGGAGGGAAACAATTTTAGAAAAATGGGTTATACTATCCAAGCTTTTTTTAAAGTCAGAGTTACATTTTCTAAAAATCAGCTTTATTGAAGTATAATATGTGTACTATAAACTCTACCCCCTCAATGTGTACAGTTTTATGAATTTATATAATTTTATATACCTAAGAAGCCACCACCACAATCAAGATATAGAACACTTCTGTTACCCCAAACCATTCCTCATTCCCCTTTGCAGTGCATGCTGCTCTCTGCTCCCAGCCCTAGACAACCGTTGAAACACTTTCAATCACTATAAATTAATTTAGATTTTTGTAGATTTTATATAAATGCAATTATACAAGTAATCTTTTGTGCTGGCTTCTTGCAAACAAAGCAATAATTTTGAGATACGTCTGCATTTTATACATCAGTAGCTCATTCCTTTTCATTGCTGACTAGTTTTCTATTTATCTTTATTTAATTCTATTTGAATTTAATGGAAGAAACATTTTGGAAATGGAAGGAATTGCAGAGCTTTGGACACTGTGTCTTTAAACAAGAGATACTAGCTCTTAAAGAGCCCTCTACAATGAACAAATTTCTCACATGAGAAATTGTGAATTTGTGATAAACTAGAGCTCAACTTTTAGAATTTTGATATTTTTGATCTATATGTATTAACTTTATACTATCTATTAACTCACTGCAGTGAAACATGAAGCAATTAAGATGCTTCTACTTCTTCCCAGATCTTCACTTCTGTTTTGTAAGGTGTTTATTATCATTACTATTTCTTTTATCATTATCAGTATTTATAAAATTCACATGTTGCTTAATAATTTCCAGAATTGTTTATCCTTTTTAAAAACTTTTTACTTAAATTACAGTTAGTTCACATACAGTGAAATATTTGTTTCAGGTGTACTATGTAGTGATTCTACACTTACATACAACAAGGGTGCTCATCAGAACAAGTGCCCTCCTAAAACCCTACCCTCTATTTCTCCCCGTGCCCCCACCCCTTCCCCTCTGGTAACCATCAGTTTGCTCTCTGTAGTTAAGTCTGTTTCTTGGTTTGCCTCTCTCTCTCTTTTTCCCCCATAATCATTTGTTTTATTTCTTAAATTCCACGTATGAGTGAAATCATATGGTACTTGTCTTTCTGACTGACTTATTTCACTTCGCATAATACCCTCTAGCTTCAACACAATTGTTCATTCTTTTTTTTTTTTTTTTTTAATTTCACAGAGAGAGAGAGAGATCACAAGTAGGCAGGGAGGCAGGCAGAGAGAGAGGAAGGGAAGCAGGCTCCCTGCTGAGCAGAGAGCCCGATGCGGGGCTCGATCCCAGGACCCCGAGACCACGACCTGAGCCGAAGGCAGAGGCTCAACCCACTGAGCCACCCAGGTGCCCCACAATTGTTTATTCTTAATTCTACTTTTAAATGGGCCCTGTACCTTGAAATCAATCCTTTTATTATGACTTCTCCATTCCCCTGTATTTTATTTTGACTCATACCTTGATTGGCTAGGTTTTTGTCAAATGGCAGTTTTTCCAAGAGAGGCTAATCTAAGTACATGTTTAAGAATACCTTTTGTGGGCACCTGGGTGGCTCAGTCAGTTAAGCATCTGCCTTCGGCTCAGGTCATGATCCCAGGGTCCTGGGATCAAGGCCCATGTTGTAGGGCTCTCTGCTCAGCAGGGAGCCTTCTCCCTCTCCCTCTACCTGCTGCCCCTCCTAATTGTGTCTCTCTCTGTCAAATAAATAAAATCTTTAAAAAGAAAACGAGTGAGAAAAAAGATAAAAATACAATTAAGGTCTATATGTCTATTTCATAACCATCAACTTCATTTGGCAAAGCCACTATCCATCTGTCCTTTGGCCTGTATTCTTTTTTTTTTTTTTAAGATTTTATTTATTTATTTGATAGACAGAAATCACAAGTAGGCAGAGAGGCAGAGAGAGAGGAGGAAGCAGGCTGTCCGCAGAGCAGAGAGCCCGATGCGGGGCTCGATCCTACGACCCTGGGATCATGACCTGAGCCGAAGGCAGCGGCTTTAACCCACTGAGCCACCCAGGTGCCCCCTTTGGCCTGTATTCTTAAAATGATCGATTTGGAATATGAAAGCTTTTGCAAAATGACACATATTGTTACAATACTATTAACTAGATGTAGTTTGTTGTTTAAAACCATGTAATCAGGGCACCTGGGTGGCTTAGTGGGCTAAGCCTCTGCCTTTGGCTCGGGTCATGATCTCAGGGTCCTGAGATGGAGCCCTGCATCAGGCTCTCTGCTCAGCTGGGAGCCTGCTTCCTGCTCTCTCTCTCTGCCTGCCTGCCTGCCTACTTATGATCTCTCTTTTTCTCTGTCAAATAAATAAAAATAAAAATCTTTAAAAATAAATTTTTTAAAAAACCATGTAATCATCAAAATGATACATTTTGGAATACAAGAGCTTTTAAAAACCACTCCCAAATTTGCTCTTATTTCCTAGAACACTATGAAGATGATCCATTTATGAGGAGATTATTAGTGGGAAACTCTTTGAAGAAAGGTCTAGTTAAGTTATAAAACATAATTTCAGGAAAACATTTTAAGAACAGGGTGCCTGGGTGGTTCGGTTGGTTGGGCAACTGCCTTCGGCTCAGGTCATGATCCCGGAATCCCAGGATCGGGTCCCGCATCAGGCTCCCAGCTCCACGGGGAGTCTGCATCTCCCTCTGACCTTCTCTTCGCTCATGCTCTCTCTCACTGTCTCTCTCTCAAACAAATAAATAAAATCTTAAAAAAAAAAAAAAAAGAACTTGGAGAGGATTTTTTCCCCCCAATAAATACATGAGTACTAGTGTAACTTGTAGTTTCTGAAAGTTTTCTAACAATTTCTATGATTACTCTAAAATTATCTGGTGGATAATTCAGCATATCTAACAATTGGCTGTACCAGATATTCTTTATTAAAGCTCTTCAATTAATACAGGCAAAATTTAAATTTATTATATTTATAATTGATTCTGGGAAAAAGCACTATTATTTGCTTCTCAAACTTATACAATGATTACATGAGTGTTTGCTAATAATATCTATTTTTATACTTTAAGTGACCTTACTCATTGTAGAGGGGTAACAGTCCAAGGGAGAAAGCTGAAATAAAAAAAGTGAGAGAAAGACCTAGTTTTTCTTCTATGCTAATTATCTTTATTTTGTTAGGCATAATTTGGTTGGTTTGTTGAATCAAAGGCAAATTAATGATTGTACTTTATTGTGATTTTTTTAAGCTAATAGACCCATTTATGTGAATTTTTATCTTACAGAGTTTGAATATTTTCCAGAACCTAAATAAACGCCAGTTTGAAACAGTTATTCATTTGTTTGAAGTTGCAATAATAGCAACTGACCTGGCTTTATATTTCAAGTAAGTACGAACTTCCTTATACTCTGTGTGCTTCTGCCTTACATAAATGACCCATTGCATTCACGTTAAAAGGCATTTCTTCACACACACACATTTATTCACTTACCTTTGGGATCACCTCATAATTAACTAGACATCTGAAGACATATTTTAGAAAACTAACCCCCTAATGTCAATGGTTTGTTATCTGAAGAAATTTGAATTGAAAAATGTACAGCAAGGTTGGTGCATTGCCAGAAGAGTGACGCCACGAAGCCTTATGAGGTGATGCTTGTCCCAGTGGGTTCATCATGGTCCAGGGGCTGATATTTAGAGTTGCAGGATCAGACATTTGATTCTGCTGGAAT
>RCUC01155085.1:0-33823 GCA_003697995.1 Taxidea taxus jeffersonii
TCCTGAGATGAGCATTCTGAGTGTGCGTGTGTGCGTGCGTGTGAGTGTGTGTGTGCGTGTTCGTGCGTGCACACTCACCCACGCACCTTTAAGGCGAGGACTTGGTTCTCCTTACTGCATCCCAGGGTGGGCTGTGGGGAGGGGACAGGGGCTGGCGATGGCCTGCCTTTCCAGGAAGGCGCGGTGGCCTTGGTGTTGAGGAGGCCTTTTGGAGGTTTCTTGCCAAGATCGGTTCCTCCCAGGGCAGAGTGCTCCCTGGCTTAGGGCGTGGGCAGAGCAAAAGGGACAGAGGCGGGCCCAAGGGAATCTCAAGGTCCTCTTGGCTCCCTCTGCTCCTGTGACACCCAGGACCCCGGAGATCCCTGGCTGTTCAGACCACAAGCACTGAAAGTCCTCCCAGCTCTTTTTCACGTGTATTTCAAACTCAGATGGATATGTGATCGGAAAGGCAAGAGCCTCCGACATAAAAGCCCCAAGCAGGTGTTCGTTCAGTCTGCACATTGGAAACCCAATCCCAGAATGTGTGTGAAAAATAAATTTTGTTTGTCAAAGTCTAGAACGGTGAACTTTCGTCTAGGAAGTGATGACAGGTAGGCTCTTAGCTGTAAATGTAAAATACAACATACTGGTTCGACCATAAGAAATCCATTATTTTTAAAATCTCAAAAAATAAGAAAAAACAACCAAAAACAACAACAACAAAACCCTAACCCCAGAACATATGAAGGTAAGGCAGTCAAGGTCACAGAGTCTCACTACATAGTGACCAGGTGGTAGAAGAGAACCTTGCACTTTACCTTGTTTTCCCACCAGCTCTACTCCAACTCCATTTATAGGCAGCGGATCTGCTGATTTCATAGCATGGGAATGGTTTTGATGTCTCTCTGCCATTGCCTCGTTTCTGCAGACACTCCCTGAGGAACTGTCTCTCCACCCTGGATTTGCTGAAACTCTCAGAGTTATGATGAGTCCTTCCAGGGCAGAGAGAACCCTGGAATGGCCCAGCCCGGTGGGGTGCGGAGAGATGCCTTTGGGTGACAGTCTGTCTTGCGTCCGAGTGAAGCCCGTATCAGCAGACGTGTGACCCTTAGCAACTCTAAGGCTTAATGCCGATCCCTTTAAAATGGCACGGTTACCCTCCCCACAGCAGTATGGCTGGGATGAAAATGCCCAGAAAGCTCACATGTGGTGGGCCTCCTGCTAAGTGCTTCATGAGTAAGGGATGTATAGAGGATCACAAAACACTTAGATGCTAGTAATTGAATCCACCTTGTGGTTTCTATTTAGAATTTATTGTACACTTAATTTAAGCATAATTATATAGCCCCACTCATAAATGACATGTAGTGAGATTTTGACATTCACTAGTAGTCAGTCACTTGTAGATTGACAGTCTATCTACTAGCTGCTCTCTAAGTGAATCATCTCTGTTCTGGTCCAACTGCCTTTCATATCCATATATCCATGTTTTGTTGGTCGTCCTCCTATTGTACTTTTTTTTCCTTATTTTTTTTGTACACTGTGCATCAGTCTATGCTCAGAGGGACATTTTGTCTTGCATCAAGTTCCTTGCTACAGGAGCAGAATATTCCCAGTCTACAGTCATTGAGTTCAGAGTTTAAATACTTTCCTCCTCAATATCTATGAAGGAGATTGCTTTCTTCCAGTGCTCTCTGTTCTGATTCATGTCTTTATTTTTAAGTTGCTGTTATTTTATTTAATGCACTGCTAGAATAAACTACCTCATGTTCTTTGTTAACTAAGTTGGGACCCAAACTGCTGCTACTACCATCTCTCTATCTCTTGAGTTTGTGCAATAGGCCAGACATTGTGTTAGGCTTGGTGGACATATTTGGCTCCTGGTATGTCTTTGTGGTAGATACCCTTGTTGCCTCTCCTTTATCTTGTGACACCCTGTCTCTTCTTTTAATAGAAGCTTATTTTGCAACGGCATCAAGGTACACAGCTTAGGACTGCTTAGGACACAGCTTAGGCTTCCTTCTGCTACTGGAATGGCCATGGAACAAGGTATTAGCCAATGAGGTACAAAAGTCTGTCAGGAGTTCCTGAGGAAAGCCTTTGCTTTCCTCATAAGGAAGGAACAAACTGGCAGCTCTGTCCTACCTTTTGCCTTGGACATGGCTAAGATTCTGGAAGATCCCTACCTACCTTGCAGTCTTTTTTTTTTTTTTTAAGATTTTATTTACTTATTTGACAGACAGAGATCACAAGTAGGCAGAGAGAGAGGCAGAGAAAGAGGAGGAAGCAGGCTCCCCGCAGAGCAGAGAGACCGATGTGGGGCTCGATCCCAGGACCCTGGAATCATGACCTGAGCCGAAGGCAGAGGCTTTAACCCACTGAGCCACCCAGGCGCCCCTACCTTGCAGTCTTTAAATGATAAACTGGTGGACCCAGGGTGGTCCCATGGAAGGAGAGAAGGCAGCTGACTCTGTGAGGCATGGTTAAGCTCCTATATCAGCCTGGGGCTTCCTACTTGAAGTCTTGTTCTTCTTCTTCTTCTTTTTTTTTTTTTTTCTTTTAGATTTTATTTATTTATTTGAGAGAGAGAGAGAGAGAGAGAGAGATTGAGAGAATAAGTGGGAGGAGGGGCAGAGTGAGAAGCAGACTCCCCACTGAACAGGGAGCAGATGCCAGACTCAATCCCAGGACCCTGGGATAATGACAGGAGCTGAAGGCAGACGCCTAACTGACTGAGCCACCCAGGTGCCTTACTTCAAGTCTTACATGAGAAAAGTAAAACACTCTTCACTAAAGCAGATGTAAGTCTGTTTTTGCCATTACTTAAAGTTGTAAATACTTCAATCTTACTCTATGTTAGTATTTGCTTTTTCCAATGGGGAAGACAAAAACTCGGAGAGCACTTCTGAATCAGTAAATCAGAAGAAGCTTAGGAGAGCTTCAGTTTCTGTCTTCTGCCTGACTTCATGGCCCAGGTGTTTAGCTTCACTGTGGTGGATGGAAGATGGCCACAACTTCTTAGACATTCCTCTTATCCGAAGTTCCCTTTCTTTGAACTCTGCTTGGGTTCTCTGACTACTCTGATGACCAGTACACGGCAGAAATTATGCTCGGGACTGAGGTCTGGCACCATCCACTTCCTGGTTTGGGGAACATTCTCCTGAAGGTCTAAGCTATGTGATAAGTCTGGGTCTTCTGTGACTACCAAGCTAGAGAGGGGACCCGGTGACATTCCAGTCAACAGTTCAGCGACCCCAACTAGGTAGTGTGTCAGACTTGTGAAGGAAGCTATCTTTGACCCTTTAGACCAGCCCCAACCACCAGCCCAATGTCATTGAGTGGACACTGTCAACACTGCTGGAGCAGAAGAATCACCCAGCTGAGCCCTATCCAGATTCCTGACCACAAAATCATGAGTCATGATTGTTGTTTTTAGCCACAAAGTTTTGGGATACATTGTTAAGCAGAAATAGATATGGGGGCCCCTGGGTGGCTCAGTGGGTTAAGCCTCTACCTTTGGCTCAGGTCATGATCTCAGGGTCCTGGGATCAAGCCCCACGTCAGGCTCTCTGCTCAGCAGGGAGCCTGCTTCCCTCTCTCTCTGCCTGCCTCTCTGCCTACTTGTGATCTCTCTCTGTCAAATAAATAAATAAAATCTTAAAAAAAAAGAAATAGATATTGATCAATCGTCATGAATAATTCATTATAATTACAAAATGCCAGGGCCAACAGGGAATTATCTCCTCTATGCTTTGCTTTGTCTGAGTCACTTTTGAATATTTCTGCAAAATCATGGCCACAGCTCTTTACATCTTATTGATCTAAACATAGACTCCTCATTCACATCCTTTGCTTTGCTGCTAACTGATCCTGAGTGGATTGGAAAGAATTCATCGTCTCTGGCTCTTTGGTTGCAAGAGTGACTTTAAGACATCTGGTTCTAATATGGCAGACTGGGCCGAAGATCACTGCCTTCCTGATACAAATATATGGAAATACTGGAGACACATGATAATATTGAAAAAATATGTACAAGAGCTCAAAAGAAAGGGAATACCTAGGTGCTTGAAAGAAGGGTTCAATTTGATGGTAGATACTGTATATTATATAGGGTATTAGTTATAGGTTATGGGGCTGATGATTTTTTGCCCACATTGGAACAGGAGAGTTAGCTTGGGTCTATGTGTGGTGAACCCAGAGCTGGGATCCCAGCACAAGACATATATATTCAAAAGATCTGATAGTCCAGGAGAAATGACAAGAAATATTGCTTTCTACCTTGGCCTCTGAGTAAGGGGAAAAACATCTTTCATGACAAAGCAAAGCTACAAACTTGCATGATGTGTGGCAGTAGGGTCCAACTTCACCTTGTACTTGTGATTAGAAATCCCAAGTCCAGAAACGTAGGTACAGGCCTAGGGTTTCTGTAGAAGGAAATGCAAAATGGTTCTCCAGAAACATATTCCAAAACTTAAGTCACATGCATCTCCTATAGATTTAGAAACAACAAAACCAAGCCAAGGTTATGCTGAAGAGAAACTCAATGGAAAATTATAAAAGTCTCCTGAGAAAGAAGACATTGGAGAAGAAGGTGAGCAGACATAGTGAGCTAAAGAATGGACACCTCAAGAAGTAGAAGTAATAGAAGAGAATAATAGAATACTCTATTAATACTCTATCATCTAAGGGATGATAGAACAAGTATATGGATGTATTTAAAGGGATTGAAGCAGAGGAGGGATAAAAAATAAGACAATTTTTAAAAATTAAGTTTCAGGTTAATTTCAAGATAAAAATAGATCCCTGCCTAGAAAGATCTCTAAGTACCATTAGTCTTTTTGAATATGTTTATTAAAACCCTCCTCTGATTGTTTCAGGCTGAATTTTATTCTATATTCCTATAGAGAGCAGATTGCTGAGCTAAGGGAGAAAATTCTGCATCCTAACAAGAGAATGCGTGTCAATGTTCCTCAGCTGAGTAACAAGGTGCGTCAAGTTCATGACCCAGGGAAAGGGACTTTTGACTTGGGCTGAGTGGTGACCATCAGAGGAGCCATGAGACAGAGGCCCAGATAAGGCAGCCAACTCTGCCTCTTGGGGTGTGTTCAGCCCTTTTGTTCACTATCTCTGACTCGATTCATGAGCCCAAATGCCCCAAGGGGCTCTTAACGCCATTCATGCTAGCCCATATCTTGCCCGCCAGTGCACATGCTTTCCCACCCCCAGGGCCGTATGACTCCTATTTGGCAACCTTCAATTTTTCAGAGAGTGTGTTGGCAGAGATCTCTTTTCTATCCTGACGCAAATGGTGGCAGTTTGTAGATAACTGCAGAATAGAGGAATCATGACATAGTTTCAATTTTCACACTCAATTTCATATTTGGTGTTTCTATCCCATTTCCAAGAACTACAATCTTTGCTCGACTTAAGGGAAGATTGATGTTCTTCACTGCCACTCTTCCCACCAACCCCAGAGCTGGAGGTGAAATATGAAAGCTTTGAAGAGGGAAAGTGGCCAGCTTTTCAACCCTGGCTGCACATCCAACACTGGGCCACACTCAGACCAAAGAAATGAGAATCCCTAAGAGTAGAACCAGATGGAGGAACTGGATTAAATATGACTTTCTGGTGATATGCTAAAAAATCATTTAGATCAAATTTAACCTGATGTCCTGTACTTTTATTTGCAAAGTCTGGCAATTCCAACTCAAGCATCACTGTCTTCTTAAAGCTCCCCAAGGGGTCTCAATGTGCAGCTGATGATTGTCAAACTTTGATATATTTAAGAATCACCTGAAAACATCATTAAAATATCAAACCCTTGATGGATTATCATCCTACCATCTGGGTTGGGACCCAACAATGAGCCTTTCTAATAAGTTCCTGGGGGATGCCCAGGCTGGACATTTGACCACACTTTAGGGAGCAATGCTCTGTTCCAGAAGACCTAAGCAATCAACACAAGTCTCTCACTTCCTGGACTGTCCTTCCTGCTGTGTAGGTCTTACACGGATTTAACACACTTCGTCTGGCTGTTGTACAACACATTCTCTTGGTTCTGCTCTCAGATCTCTCACTGTCTGAGCTGGTTCCCTGGGTTTAACTCTATCTGACCAGTAGTACATTTTGGTCAGAAGCTAATGCTACAAGACCATCCCCCTGTAATCCTACAGTTGATTGTTTTTGCCCCATCTATGGTCAGCTCTCTGGGAGAAATGAAGGAAACCAAAGGTAACACCCATTTTTTAAAAAAGATTTTATTTATTTATTTGACAGACAGAGGTCACAAGTAGGCAGAGAGGCAGGCAGAGAGAGAGGGGGAAGCAGGCTCCCTGCTGAGCAGAGAGCCCGATGCGGGGCTCGATCCCAGGACCCTAGGATCGTGACCTGAGCTGAAGGCAGAGACTTTAACCCACTGAGCCACCCAGGCGCCCCGGTAACACCCATTTTAAAGGAATTTTTTACACCTGAGATAAGAAAATTATATTTAAAGAGAAAGTAAAATAAGACAGTCTTTATGTCTGTTTCATATTGAAAGCTATTTTCTGAATAAATAAAGAAGTCCAGAGAAGAGAAATGTGCCAGGCCAGGATTAGTGGGGAGAGGAGTGGAAAGATGAAGGAAGAGAACAATTATTCTAGCACCTTCTAAGGTACCATTTTTGCTGCCAATAACTTCACTTTCATTCAGCAATTTATTGACAGCACGATCCTTGGGAAATTCACCTGAACTCCCTGAGCCTCAGTTTTCTCCTTTATAAGTAGTTACACAGATACCGACTTCCTAAGATGGTGGAGAATTAGAGAGAATTATTCTAAAATGTCCGGCTTGTGGAAGTTGCCAAACTCAACTGCCCACACAGCTAGTCAGGTAATGTCGGAGAACAGGTGCTGTGACTGGCCCCTCTACCTGCAGCAAATCGTCACCATGTGAGGAAACAGCTCAGGAGGCTTCATCTTCTGGTATTCTGAAAGAAAATGGAAGCTTTTGGGAAGGGATCTTCCAGTTTTTAGATACCCATATGTGCTCTAAAAATATCTTTGATACGGCCCCTCACCAGGCCAAACATAATCCACCTACTGGCCAAGTTGAACAGATGTTCCCCAGTTTACCTTTGATGTGCACTGGTGATAAAAATATCCTCAGCTTTTTTGCTATGGCTGTTACTACTCCATGGATCATGGTACTGCTTTCCAGTTTGTGGATGGCCAAGTTGAGAAATAGGGAAACAGCCAATGGCCAATGAAGAACATTGACGGAGTAAGGATCAAAGATGTCTCAGGGTGTATGTGAGTGCCCACAAACTTAGAAGTTCTCAACAATTTCAAAACCAAAACTCTCTGTCAGTGTGTGAGTAAGCACTTATCTCCTAGAAATCTAAGTATCTGTCAGGTTGGGGGAGTGGGGGCAAAGAAAGGGCTGGAAATGGGCCCTCCAACTGAGCAGGAGACACTGAGTAGGGTCCTGTGATAGCCTGTGAGAATGCTGAAGGCCCACAGCTGCTGTGTCATAGGGGAGACTAACCTGGGGTCAGCAGCCTCCTACTTGCTGTTGGCATTGGTTGTGCTGGAAGACAGACATATCTTAATGAGTTAATGAGTTATTGCCTTGTCTGTGATTGCTTTCATGCCACAAAGGCAGAGTCCAATATTTGCACTAGAGACCTTATGGGATGCAGAGCTTAAGTGATTTATCCACTGGCCCTTTGCACAAGACGTTTCTTGGAGCCCTACCTTGATGAAAGAGCAGGCCTTCAGGTAGAAAACATGGCACATCCATTCCCAGCTCCCTCTCTCTCCTACTTGCTGCTCCCCACCCTATAGCCTCTGATCCTCTGGTCTGTCCGCTCCCCACTTCCTGGCTTCTGCTCAGTTATGGTCATTGCTTCCTCAGAACTTGTGCTTATGGAAGATATGTTGTGGGCACTCTCTCCAAGCTCCACCTTCACCTGGACTTTCAGCCTCTCTCCCACGGCCAGCAGAATCATCTTAATCTCCCAGTTCACACTCACAGATGATGACGTGCTTTACCCAGTTCATCTCTTCTTGTCTGATCACAGTAGATGTCTCTGTTCAGAGTCTGGATTGGCTTTTCATCGGTCAAGTGTCTACTCTGACCTGGCAGACTGTTGTCTCTAGTATGGCCTTAATACCAAGACTAGGTGATTGGAGTCCATTCTCATTCTTAATCTTGTCAAGATTCTATCCTGTACATGACTTTATCCCAATTAGCTGACAGCACCAAGATTTTGAAGTAGAAATCATTACTCCTATTTTTAGGTGAAGGAATGGAGACCTTCAGGATTAAATATCTAGTCCTGGATGAAACACTTTACTAGGGATTGGCAAAGCCAGGCCTCTAGGTGGTTCTCCTTGGATGGCCCTAAATCCTGATTCTGTGCTCTTTCTGTTTACCCCATTGAATTGGCAGAGTCCCTTGGGCTGGACCTGGATGAGAAAGAACTGGCCAGCCATGGAGAGGACAGAGGATGGGAGAACAAATCAGATGAGAAAGTCCCCGTAGATGGGGGAGAAAGAGCAGCTATGGCATGGGACTGGCCATACAGCGGAGAGAGAGGAAGCATGGTGGACTCTGCTGGCCAGCAAGCCCGAGGATGGCTTCAGAATTCCAGGGACTGAGCATGGGCAGCATTTCCTGGACCCCTCAGTCCATAACCATTATCCATATGCCTTTAGTAGACCCGGGCAGAAAGAAAAAAATGAATCAGCAAACTCTGCTGGTATGAGAGAGTGCACTCTTGGTCACCAACGACCACTCAGCTTACAGCTCATGGCAGCTGGGGAGCACGCAGCCTTTAAACTCTTATTCCATCTGGGGGAGACAGTTCGCAAAAGAAGGTTTCTTCAGGGGCAGCTGATACTCAGAAGAGATTTGCTGATGTAACAATTATTTGCCCTATTTATATTCAAATGTGCTTTTAAAGAATGCAGCATCCAAATTTACCGATAGTAACTGTGTGCAAATCAGGAAACTTATCTCCTTTTTATAGGCTAAAATCAAATTACACTTTACATTTTTCCTACTTGCAGAATATTAGATTGTGGTGTCTAAATGACTTGTGTTTAGGAAAAAGGTGAATTTTAAGAACAAATTTTAAAACTGCATAAGCAGTTTAATGGGTGTTTTCAGAAACGAGCTGTTGTCACATTTTTGTGTGAAACTAGTACTCACATCATCGCTTCTGTTAGAGCTGAGCTCTGAAAATCATCCTGCTCGGGTTTTTGTTTATTACCCTGTGGACGACAGGACTGTTGAATAAAGTTCTAAAAAAAGTCGGTTGATGTCCCTGTTTGTTCTCTACAGGAGCCAATCAACTTGTCTTCTGACCTGTAATCCGAGATCTGATTGAGTTCTCAATATCCTGCAATTCACAGATTCTATCCCCATTTACACGTACACGTTTGTAGTTGTCACATGGTTTTCAGTGTTCTTAATGAGCTGTTAACAAGCTGTCAATTACCTATGCAAATTAGGGAGCCACCATTGAGAGGTGGTTGTATCTGGAGTTAAAGAGTGCTACCTTGGAATGTTAGGGAATCAATCATTCTAGCTTTAATAGCTGTCTTCACCCATGTGTCTCTTGTCATGTCTGGGTCTTTTTTCATTATAATACCTACCACATAAGAAAAGCCCTTTGGGAATTTCGAAGGTGCTTAGAAAAGAGCTTACCTAAATCTTTTATAACTTTCAACTTGGCTTACATATTGCCTTGGATGCACTCTTACTTTTCCATCTCTGCCTTTCTCGGCATACTCCACTGCTGATGGGAAGGGGCCCCTCCCACTGTTGCTCCAGCTCTAGGGGCCTATTCAGGGTCCTTTGCCCCTGTTTCTTTTGCAGGTAAGATCTTTACCCTATCTATCCCTTGGTGAGCTCCCGAGCACAGATGCACTGACAATAAATAAGTAAGGCTAAATGCCAGGAATGAAAGCTTATTTGCTCAGCAAAGTTTGCTGAGCCCCATCTTCCAGGCACCCTGGATGCAAAAGGGAGTAAAACCAAGCTCACTGCCATTGCCGAACTGACATTCTGGAGAGGAAGACAGACAATGAACAATTAACAATAACTGCGCTAAATAAGGAAATGACATTGGTATATAGGAAGGTGATGCGTGACAAGGCAAAAAAGAGAAGGAGCAGAGTCTGAAGGTTGTGGAATAGCTGGGGGGACAGGGTAATTGCAATCGAAATAGAATCTCTGAGTGAGGGCTCACTGGGGAGGCTACATCTAAGCAAAAACTTCTAAGAAGGAAGGTTGTTGGCCATCAGGATACCTAAGGAAGAGCACATGGCAGAGCCAACTTCAAGTGCAAAGAGCCTATGAAGGGAGCAGATTCCAGAACAGTGAGGTTGCAGAACGGGGGTGGGGGAGGTAGAGAGAGGGCTTGGGGGCAGGTTGGCATCTGAAGGAGCTTTTTAGCAGAGAGGGTGGGATGTGTAGACAGGGCGGATCATACGGACTTCTTGGAGATCTTTGATTTTCCCTCTGAATGGTCTGGGAAGCCATTGCTGGGTGTTGTTCTTTATATATTGCTTAAACTTAATAATTTTGGATTTACAGAAGAGTTGCAAAGAGAGAACAATTGTCCCTATTCCCTTCACTCAGCTTCCTCTAATGTTCCCATCTTCCTTAAGCACGGAACATTGATTAAAACAAAGAAATTGACTTTGGTGCAACACAATTAACTAAATTCAGGCTTTATTTGAACTTTCCCACTTTTTTTTTTCCAATTTCAAGATTTAGGTTAGTCTATCTAGTGTCTCCTCTACCTCCTCTAATTGGTGACATTTCTTGTTCTTTTCTTGACTTTTACATTTTTGAAAAACTGTCAAGTGTTTGGTAGACTGGACCTCAAGTGGGGTCTATCCTGCCTCTTCTCATGGAGAGTCTGAGGATGTGCATCTGAGCAAAGAGCTCCACAGCGCACATGTGTCCTTCTTGTCCCATCGTGTTGGGGACACATGACTCATCCTGGTGATGTTAACCTTGGTCACTTGGTTAAGGTAGTATTTGCCAGGTTTCTTTGCTATAAAGTTACTGTATTTAGTTTTTCATATTCTATTCATCAGGGTCAAGTTGCTAAGCCCTGTCTGCATTCAGGAGGGGTTCATTAAACTCTGCTTCCTGGAGGGGGTTGATAGCAAAGAATTTGTAGTTATATGTTAAAACCATTAGTAAGTAAGAAACTGGTGGTGGAATCTTTGAGACCATGAAAGTTCCCTGTTTCTCCTTAAAGCTTTGTCCTCTAACGTTAGCATTCATCAGTAGATCTGACATGCAGCATTCATGAAAATCATGTTCTAAGGGGGATTTTCTAGTTCCTTCGTTGCTGAGTTTTGAGCAGGAAAGAAAGGTTTTCCTTTGAAGAGTGATTCAAGGGTCATGGGTGATATTGGGTTTGGGGAGGCACTGCAGCAATGCAGTTTAGGGATGATGGTGTGGAACAAGGCAGAAGCAGTGCTCATAGGGTAAAATGGTTGAACTCCGGACACATGTGGGAAAGAATGGCATTTCACTACCAGGTGGATTGTGAAGCTGCTGGAATCATGGAGAGGCCATTGGCAGAGAGGGACAGCTGAGGGTGTAGCAGGTTTCCTGGGCTGATGGGGTAAGTAAGCTACACATTCAGTTGCATTCGACATCCCAGTGGAGAGCTTGGATAAGCAACCAGATAACAGAATCAAAAGTTTGAGAGAGGTCCTTTGACTATGGTTGAAACTTCTTCAAGAGAATTTGAGATTTCTCCATAGTGTATCTTCAGTAAGTGTTCTTACTTTAAAGGTTTTAAGATGTGTCATAGACTCAGAGAAGACACAGGCACTAAATTGGTGCAAAGAATTCATTAAAAAAAAATCCCACAAACTATGAATTCATGAGGGCAATAGCAAACAATAAAAGTTGGCAAAAGATATGAGGGCAATTCACAAAAGAGGAACCCTGAGCATTAAATAAACGTTTGAAAAGATGCTCACTGAAAACAGGAAAAAAGAAAATTAATGCAATGGCAGGACACTGTTTTATACCCACCAAATTGCCAAAAATTAAAAGGTCTGATGATACCAAGTGCTGGGGAGAATGTTTCACACCTGGTTGATGAGCGTGTAAATTGGTAAGCAGTGCAGGGAAATCTAGAAAAGGAAGCTGGAGCCTAGCACAGAACATGGGCTCTGCAGCAACTCTGTGAGGAATCACTCTTGATTCTATCTATGCCCTTTTATTTTTATTTTTTTGTACAATTTTTTGATTTTTTATTAGCATGTAATGTATTATTAGCCCCAGAGGTACAGGTCTGTGAATCGTCAGGCTTATACACTTCACAGCACTCACCATAGCACATACCCTCCCCAATGTCCATAACCCCACCACCCTCTACCTACCCTTCTCCCCCTGGCAACCCTCAGTTTGTTTTGTGACATTAAGAGTCTTTTGTAGTTTGTCTTCCTCCCAATCCCATCTTGTTTCATTTTTTCCTTTCCTACCCCCCAAGCCCCCCGTGTTGCCTCTCAACTTCCTCATATCAGGGAGATCATATGATAATTGTATTTCCCTGATTGACTTATTTCGCTAAATATAATACCCTCTAGTTCCATCCATGTCATCACAAATGGCAAGATTTCATTTCTTTCGATGGCTGCATAATATTCCATTGTATATATATATATACCACATCTTTATCTCTTCATATCTATGTCCTTTTGGCTGGAAGAGCTTGAGCAAGCAATTAAATCTCTCTGCACCTCACTCTTCTCATCTGTGAAAGGGGGATAATACTATGGTCTAGTTGTGTTGTTCTAAAAATAACAGTAATTAATATATGTAAAGCTGTTAGATCCTGATGGATCATAAATGTACAATAAGAGTTAGCTACTAGTATTAGTAGATGTAAAGGTCGCTTACTGCATTGACTAGCAATCCTACTTGTAGACATAAAATCAAAGAAAATATGCCTAATGAGACAGATACAAAGGATTTTTAAGGCATTATTGTTTGTTACAGTAAAATATTAGAAACGGACTAAATGCTCATTCTCAGGATAAGAAAAATGAACATAGATATGTTTATTATATATCATTATATTATGAATATCACATTCATATATATTGTATGGAATATTATAGTGCAGTTAAAATGTATAAGTGAGAGTTACATGTTTTGAAATGAACCAAAATGTTAAGTCACATAAGTAAATTTCAAACTGTACAATCCTCATTCAGTTGGCTGAAATATGTTGATTGGCTTGAAGTGCATGAAAAAAACCCTAAGCTTTCACATGATTGTGTTGGAGAGTGAGAAGCCATTTAGAAGACCTTTCAGATGAGTTTGGGCATCCTTCTTTGATACTACGCCAAAACTCAAGAAGTGGTGGTTTCTTAAAAGTTAGTTGTAATGTGGAATCTGAAACTATATCAATAAGTTTTTCATACCTGGTTCTATTAAATCCATTGTCTGTCTTGAACTTTGAATGGAATTGATGGCAAATCCATGTGTGATTTTGTAACATTATGTATTGCTCTTTTGGAAAACACTGGTTCACTGAGTTATGTAAACCTTCTAATTTTTGATACCTTTAATTATAAGATATTTTTAAAAATCACATTAATAATATTACCAATGATCTCATCAGAAAAGGTTGTAAGTATTAAAGAGCTGTCAGGCTTATGGTAACAGATGGGAGTTTTCTAAAATTCAAATATTTTAATTTGAATCCTGATACTGTCAGTTCTTTCCTTTGAAATGACAGGCTCATTCTATTCATTTTTGAGAAAAAATGCCTGTGAAACACTGAAGTCTGAATAACCATAATTTTTCTGTCAGTTGTTCTTTTAGGTAAAAATGTTGTTGCATGAAAAAATGGCTACTTCAGCTGGCAACTCAAGCAGGCATATGTCTTTTCCTCAGGACAAGCACCATACTTTGGGATACAGCTGAAGTGTTCTATGTGTATGGACCATTTTTTTTTTTTTTTTTTTTTTTTTTTTTTTTTTTTTTTTTACACAGAGTATCTAAAAGAAGTGCCCTTGAGAGTCAAGATGTAATAAAGTTGATCATTCTTACTGTTCCATGAAAGATATTCTTCAGGAAAACTTACCTTTAAAAAAAACATTGTTTTAGGGCACCTGGGTGGCTCAGTGAGTTGAGCCTCTGCCTTCGGCTCAGGTCATGATCTCAGGGTCCTGGGATCAAGCCCTGCATCGGGCTCTCTGCTCAGCGGGGATCCTGCTTCCTCCTCTCTCTCTCTGCCTGCCTCTCTGCCTACTTGTGATCTCTGTCTGCCAAATAAATAAATAAAAATCTTTAAAAAAAAAAAAAACAAAACTATTGTTTTGTTTTGTTTCATGTCTGTGGTGGTTAAGAATCCAATGACTGCTAAAAGGGTTTGGTGCCACTACTTTGGTTCATGGGAATGCAAAGCAGTTTTATCCTGCATAGTTTTTGTTTTGCCAATGCACATGCTGATAGAGAAAAAAGAGGCAAACGGTGTCTTAGAATTACTGTTAGAAATAATTTTGACCCTGTAGACACCGTGACAGCATCTTGACTGCAGATCACTCTTTGTGAACTGATGCTGTAACCCAAGGCCAGACATTTTGGTTGACTGGCTGGTTGGTTTGCTTACCTTGCCCTTCTTAGGGAATTATTCCAGCTCCCCTGTTTCTGACATGGGGGTAGAAGGCCATATAATCTCTTTCTTTCCTCCAATCCTCCAAAACAAGGAAGGGTGAGAAGTTGGCTGGAAAGCATCTGATCCATTGGTAAGGCAGTCAGTGGTCCATTGGGTTCTCTTTCTAGAGAGTTCAAATAAGTCACGGAGATGTATTTAGTCAGCCAGCAGTGGCACTGAAAATGAGGGAGCCATTCTCAGTTGGCATGGGAAATTGGGGGGGGGCATATTGGATGGAAGCCATTTTTATCCACCTAAATGCTGACAGGAAAGTAAAGGAAGTTGGTGTGTCACCTGTAGATAGAAGCTTGAGAATGATGCAATGTAGCAAAGAGTAGGAATGAGCCCCGGGGAAGTGTCATGGAGATGAGATAGATAGATGGATGGAGAGAGAGAGAGACGGAGACAGAGATACAGACACAGAGAGGGAGACAGAGACAGAAAAAGAGTTGGAAATCGAGAAAGAGACTTAAAAGAAGACAAAGAGATAAAAGAGACAGAGAGAATTAGAGATAGGAATCAAGAGATACATAGAGATGAGAGTGAGAATGATGCACAGAGAAGGATTAAGAAAATGAGAGAGAGAGAGAGAGAGACTAACTTCCAGTAGTTCCCTTGATTTGCGTTAATCTGATTATGTTTCCTAACAAAGTAGAACATGACAAAGGCTCTAGGGGGAGATTCAAAGTGAAGAGGGAATTAAAACCTTGAAGTCTTTAATTATGAGAATGTACCAAGAATCTTAAAAACCTCCAGAGAAATTCACTTGAAATACAAATTTTGGAACTTTTGGATGGTACAAGGTATAGATATATCTTTGTTTTCACCCATCTCAAGAGGACATTTATGTTAGAGAATAGGTTTTAATGTCAGAGTCACAATTTAGGCTCCTCGCGGTGCGCCACCAGTAATCCTGATTGCTCCGAAACCTACAGTGGATCTGGAGACTGGGATTAGACCCAGTGTTTCTGCCATATGCACTCTTTAGGATTCTTTCTGAAACAATCCTCACCAGATTGCCTGCTAATCGTCCCATGGCATCTCTGTGGTCAGAATGCCATTTCCGGCTTTATTTTCTGTTTTCTGTTTGTGCATAAGATAATCTTTATTTTTTTTCCATCTGCAGACTCTGGGGGGTAAATATTGAGCATGATGCACGGAGGTTTAGCCACGGGACTCTCATTACTGTTAATGGGAATGACAGTACTCAGTTTCAGAACCCAAGAACATTTACCCCTTGGATGATGGTGTTTTGCGCTTGTTTTTTTTTTTTTTTAATTGTATTTACAAATAAAGCTGGCATACAAACAGCAGCAGTTCCTGGAAGGTGGCACTTTAGAAAATGGGCGGAAGGCGGACTGTCCTGGATCCCCAGCCTAATGCAAGACAGATTTGGAGAGAAGAGTGGTGGAGTTCTCTGCATCTTAAAAAAAAAAAACCCACGACATAAAATTTACCATTTTTAAGTGTACAGTTCTGGAGCACTAAGTGCATTCATCCATCACCATCATCCAACTCCAGAACTTTCTCAATCTTCCCAAACCTGAAACTTGATACCCTTTAAATACTAATGTTAAACACCAACTCCCCCTTCCCTTTCCCCCAGCCCCTGGCTACCTCCATTGTACTTTCTGTCTCTATGAATTTGACTACTTTAAGTACCTAATGTAATTTGTCCTACTGGGACTGGCTCATTTCACTAAGTGCAATGTCCTCAAGGTTCATCCATGTTGTAGAATGTGACAGAATGTCCTTCCTTTTGAAGGCTGAGTAATATTCCAATGTTTGGAGAGAGCAAACTTGTTTATCCATTCTTTCAGCCATAGAGCCTTGGGGTGCTTCCACCTTTTGGTTGTTATGAATCATGCTGTTACAAGCACGGGTGTTCAGAAGAGTCCACATGGCGCTAGTTTACATTTCCACCAATGCATAAGAGTTTCAATTTTGCCATATCCTCCCCAATATATGTTAGCTGCTTTCCTTCCCTCCTTCCCCACCCTGCTGCCTGCCCCTTCCCTCCTTCCCTCCTTTCTTCCTTCCTTCCTTCCTTAAATTGTCCTAATGGGCATGAAGTTTTTCTGCATCTTGACAGAACATCAGATAGATCAGGTATACTTTCATTCCCCTCCCCCCACCCCAGCTCCACTTGCCTTGAGCTTTCAAATTCAGAAAATGCTCCCCAAGCTTCAGAATTGATTAGGTGTCCCCACCAGAAGCACTGAAAATGCCCCCTGTATCTCCCTATTGCTACAGATGTTGCCTCATTTCTAATTCGTGACTTCTGAATTGATGTCCCTCCCTAGTGTCTGTTCTCTGTTGAGGAGGCATCTGTCTCTTATCCCTACCCAGGATCTGGCACCTAGTAGGCACTCAATAAATGTTTATTGAATGAATGAATTTAAACCAACTCTTCTACGAACACATGTATCTTTAAATACAAAGAACCAAAAACGTTTATTACCAGGATGACTATATCAAAATTCAGTGTGTGCAGTAACAACATAACACGACTGTAAACACTGAGATGGGAAAAGTAAATTGACTGAATTATTAGTGTCATTTTGATTTCAGAAAGTGCTGCTTCTTTACACATAAGCAGTTATAAATGCAGCCTACAAAAGTTAATATTCATAACATGGTTATCTTTCAATGAAAGTATTAGGGAAACACAAAATAATAATAATAGTAATGTACAGGGGGCGGGCTTCCATGGTAACCTTGGCACATCAATTTAAGCATTTAACCAAGGACCGGTGGCTCTTTAAGACAGGAGGCTCTGACGCCCAATTTCCAAGTGACCCTCAGTAAGCACACTGGAGATCATGATTACTCGGCACTTCTTGATTACTGATTATTTAGAAGGCACTTTGGAAATTGCAGATAGCTGGCTCGCCCAGGGGAATTACAATCCACGTACGATAAACAAGGTAGAAGCTGTGGAAGGAAGATTAGACAAAAAATATTGAAGGCCCCAAGTTTTAAGTTTACTCTTTCCAGATAAAGCCACCGATAGTTTTCTTCTTTCCTCCTTTTCTTGTTTTTAGTTTATTCCCAAGTGGTCTGCCAATTTCTGAGGGAAGAATAGACAAGTGTGTTTGTGTGCATGTGTGTGAGAGGGGTCCAGTATACACTGGGCTGGGGCTGTATAAGATGACGGTGGAATGAGGAGGAATGGTGATGTTTACAGCCTTGGCATTGGCAAAGAGGGGTGGTGGGGATCATTTGGATCCTTCTCTTTGTTTTATAAGCAATGAGGTTCTGATAGGGAAGGGGTTGCACCCGGGCCAAGCATCATACTGCTTAGTAATAGCACAGTTGGGTATAGAAGCCAGGCCTGCAGGGAGTCTTAGAATGGAGGTTGGAAGACTTTGACTACCCTGGATAAGAAATGAAGATGCTTGCCCTGATCAGTGAGACATGACCATACAGGGAGTTTATAGCACGAAGTGATGGTATCAGTTGTAGGCTCCGAACAGCCCAGTCCCAGAAACGGGTCACAGGGAAGCTCCAAACAGGGCTGATGTCCCTGTTCAGTATAGTGGGCATAGTGCAGGGGGCACATGGTACATTTAGGGAACCACAGAACTGTTTTACTTTTAATTTCCTTGATTATCAGAAGACAAATATAACAATAATGAACGTACAGTAATGATTCCAGCCTGGAGTACGTTCCTCTTTATACCACCCGGTTGTAAGATAGGGTTTTTAAAATACTTTCATAGACAGAGGAGCACCCAAAGGCAGAAATGCTTCAGACCCAGAGTCCCAATGCAACTTTGCCTCCAAAATCTCTAATCTTAGCTCAAATTTCTCATTGATCACTTTCGTATCAGTTTATTTCATTTGTGAGCAAGCTGGACTCAAGATCCAACATGAAAAAAGTGACTGTATTTCTTTGTTATTTACAACTTTCAGCAGCAAGGAACAGAAAATCAATTTAAATTGGCTTAAGCAAAAGAGAGTTCAGTGACTCTTAAAAGTGAAAAGTCTAAGGTTTTCCAGCTTCAGGTATGGTTGGAAACAGGTGTTCCAGTGATGACCATTGGAATGTGTCATCTCCTGTCTGAGCACTGCCTTCTCCTGCATTGACACCGTTCTCTGCCAGGCTTGTGTTGGAGACATGCGAACCAGCAGATTAGGCTTAACCAGCTAGGTTAGTTTCCCCGGGTCTCCCAACACATGTCACAGTAATTGGCACTTGTTTTGGTATGCCAGGCACTGTGCTGGATCTTTACCTGCATTATCTCATTAAATCTTCGACTTCAGCCTAAGGGAGAAGATGTCATCTTGCTCCTCTTTTAGATGCAAGGACACTGAGGCATGAGGACATTAGCTGAGAGGTGGCCCTGAATTTCTGTGACTTGCATGAAGCCTGCTCTCCACGGTAGAGAAGCCCAAGCTCTTTAGCTGGCCTTGAAAGTTCTTTATGATGTGACCCCTACAGTCCCATCCAACCTTGTGGTCACTCTTCCTACTTCACTGAGCCTCTCTCAAGTTGCAGGTTTTCCTATATCTAGACATTCATGGGAGCTGTCCCTGTTGCCAGGCTGCTTTTCCTCTTTACATCTTCAAATTCTTCTCTGTAGCAGAGGCCCACCTTTGATGTCTCACTGCTTCCATGATACCATAGTGGAGAGTATCTCCAGTAGACTTCCCCCACACTTTACCACCTTCCTCTCATGGCTGCTGGCACTTTCTCCTGCATAGTAATCATTATATAGATGCCATCTCTCCCACTCAGGGGGAAACTTTGGGATCAAATAATCCCACCCCATTCCCTTAGAAGCCCCCATAGAACCTACCATCCCAAAGGTGCTCATTAAACATTAGTTCATGAGTTAATAACTTGACTCACTGGGCCCTAATCTTCACAATGACCTCCTTGGAGAGCTAAGAATATTAAAGCCCTAAGAGATAAAATGTCCAATGTCACAATGCCGCTCATAAGGGAAGATGCCAAATCCAGATTTGTCCAAAGCAAAAATTCATGTTCTTTTTCTTTTTTCATTTTCTTTCCCCCCATATTAAATGTTCAATCTATTGTTGGGACTGAAAGTAGCACCTCTTAACTTTGACTTCAGTGCCTTTGAAAGTACTTGACTCTAAACTCCAAGGGTGACGACTCCTATCTGTTAAGTCACTTTGTATGGCATCTCTACTGATCACTGTGGGCCATTTGGGGCCTCATTGATTCTTTTTATTGGTGAAGGTTATCTCTGGTAATAAGAAAAAAAAATTAATCATAGAGAAATAAATGGTAATTATAAAACAATTTGCATATAGACTAGGGGAAAGAAAGGGGATTCCATCAATTCGAATGTGCTCATGTGGAAAAAGAAGGCAGCATGGAATCTCAAACCAAGGATAGCTCATAGGATAACCCGTAATTCCTTTTTTCTTAGCCTAATCTGCTTGTCCCAGCTACCAGATTGTTATCTCATTTATCTGTTGTTTTTTTTTTTTAAGCTGGTATTAGTATATCTCTGTTGTTCCTCAGCACAAAGCAGTTGGGTCATGGGGTGGAGGTGCTAGGAACAGGGATCAGGTAAGCATAGAATTGTTGAGGACAGCAGAATTTCTGCTTCCCTACGACCCAGCCAAAATAATGTCACACACTTCTCTGGCCCACTGTGCTATTTTATTATTTTTATGGTACTTATCCACCATGTGGATAATCTTTGTCATTTATTTGCTTACCTTTTAGTTGTTTGTCTCCCCCTCTAGAATATATATAGACCCACATTTCTTGGTGATTGTGTTTACAGGTGCATCATCAGCTCTTGGAATGTCACCTGACATACAGCAGGGAGGGAAGGCAAGGATGGACAGTCATTGGGTGAATAAGTGGAATTAAAACCACTGGGTAGAACTCATGGTCTAGCTTGTCTAGACAGCACCCAGGTCTTTTCTGGCTCCTATTTTCAAACAGACCCAATTTTGCCCTGGCTTCTGGAAACTGCACCTGAGGGATTAGTAGTTTTTCAGGGAACAAAGTAAAAGAACATCCCAGGCAATGAATTACCACAGGAGGAGGAAATACCAACCCTGCATCTTATTATCTCTATGTTTTTGAAAGTCTCCTTGAAAAGTTTGGAACATGTTATCAAGTGATTAGATGAAACTTCTTAGAGTGGCAACTGAGCATTGATTTTAAAATGATTGAAAATGGATACCTGCTCATCTGGTCGGATGCCAATCAGGCCCCAACCTCTCTTTAAGTCAGTAGAAATTGCCCTTACAATCAATGGTTTGCACTAAGTGTAAATCCTCCAGTCAAATCACTAGGAAGTGATCAATAGAACTTCTTTTCTTGATGTCAATAGGAAAATGGTGTGTAAGGTAAGTCAATGGGAAAACTTTCCAACTTTTCTCAGTGAACTTTTGATTCCTTGGCAATTTACAAGTTGGAGCGATGTGCCCTGAATACCCAGGTCTACAGCTTCCTCTTCAGAAATCCTCATTTGGTCTCTCACCAATCCGTGAGGCTCCTTGGTTTCCAATGGCAGCATCTTAGCCTTTAACACATAGAAAGGAAAGAACAGTATGGTATGTCTGACATATAGCAAGTAGTTTTTCTTTCATTTACTTGCAATCACGTAAATAGAGGAAAGAGAAAAGAGCACCTCAACCTCCCATCTCTTGCCATTCCATCAGTTACCTCATATAATCAATGAAGTTCCTGAAGGGAAATTGAGCTGTAATGGCTGCCTCTTAGAGTCTACAATCAGAGCGAGAGCTCTTGATGAGCTTGATATTCAACTTATCCAGATGACTCTCCTTGGACTAATTAGAACTGGGTGAGCTTGGGGAAAGTGAAGAGGTTAGTTGGGATATAATGAAACCCTTGTTCCTGAGGTGCCTCAGTTATGAAGCTCGATGCCCTGGCATGGGAAGTCAGGAGTCCATGGGCAATTGGCCCCCTTGTTTCCATGTGGTGGCCAGGAGGCCAGAGACTGTAGGTTTTATGAGGCCTGGGTGAGTGTACATATGAGTGATTTCTCTTAAATGATACCAGTAGAAATTAGCACAGCCATCCCTATGGTAACTGGAGTGTCAGACTCAGAGCACATGATCCCTAACCAACCCCTGCCATAATAGCATGGGGCTGGGAACACAGTAGGACCATCTTTCCCTCAGGCTTTAATGCCACCCCTTTCTTTTTAAAGATTTATTTATTTACTTTAGAGAGAGAGAGAGAGAGAGAGAGAGAGAGACTATGTTTGTGCAGGGGTTGGGACAGAGAGAGAGGGGAAGAGAGAATCTTAAGCAGACTCCTCACTGAGTATGGAGCCTGCCGAGGGGCTTAAGCCTAAGACTGTGAGATCATGACCTGAGGTGAAATCAGGAGTCAGATACTCAACCAACAGAGGTACCCAGGTGCCCCTGAATTTTCCTTATTTAATGTCAATATTTATATATCTGACAGTTTATTAGACCATGATCTAAATTCTGAAGTTCTGATTAGTTATGTTACTATGTTCTCATCTGCCATGAAGGACACTTCACTGGAACTTTGCACATGGCCTTATCTCCATGACATGATGACTGGTGTTTTGTGGCCTGTATTAGCCAGGATGAGCTAGGTAATGCTATTGTAACAAACATACCCTAAATCTCATTAATTTATAAAACCAGAGGTTTATTTCATGTTGTCTCTATGTGGGGTGGTGTCATATCTTCTCATTGTGGAACCTGGGTTGAGGGAGTAATAGTTTCTCAAATTGCTGGTTTCATGGGAAAAAGTTCTAGTGGTCTCAGCACCAGCAATTGGAAGATAAACATGTAACTTCTATTTGTATTATGGGTCAGAATTTGTCACTCAGCTTCCCTCAAAAGTCAAGGAAGGTAGGAAGTGCAATCCTGCAATGTGTTGGGGAGTAGACAGCTGGATATATCTGGTACACAGCTCTAATGGGTACCACATGATCCCCAAAAGTCAATCTAGTCTCAATGACAAGAAGGGAATCCATTAAATGAGAATACAAGAGAAAAAGTGATGAGTGCTTTAAATGTAAAAAATGATGCGAGGAGAATGGGAAAAAGAATACACTGTCTTGCATATCTGTTAGGTTCAAAGATCCTTGCACATGGGTCTCTACTGACCTCTCAACAGTCTTATAAGACAGATAATCATTAACTCTACTTTTCACTTAGTAGGAAAGATTAGAGAGAGCTTAAGAATTGTGCAAGGCCAGTTGAGGCAGGACCACTCTTTCCCCTATATCTTTCTGATATGAGCAACTAGAGGGCTGTTCATTATCTTATCCCAGTGACCCCAAAGACAGTGTGTGGCATGAAATAGATTCTTAGTAGATGATGACTGAAGGAAGGAGCCATTTGAAGAATTGCTTCCTGACTCAAGAGCCAGGTTGGACCTGCATATGTGTTTAAGAATGGGCAGTAAGTGGTAGTAGGTGAAGGAGAGCTCCACCACCAACTGTGGCCAAAGCTCTCCAGAGTGGTATTCTTTCTTGTGCTTTTTTCTACTCCTCAGGGACAAGTGCTCATACATGGCTTGGGAAAGTGTTACCTTTTGTGCATTCCCAATGACCCAAAATAGTACAATCCAAACATTTTTTTTTCTTTTCCTTATCCTTTTATTTCTTCTTTATTTAGTATTTATTTATTTATTTTATTCCCCTTAGTTTTGTTCTTTGGAATTTTGAAAGAGTGAATATATAGCCCACTTTGTATGTGGATCTCAAATGCAAAAACAAAGAAGCTGCCACTAAAGAATTTTCTACCTCACATCTGAGATGTCTAGTTCCTTTCACTTGTGGAATAGAAGTATTTTTCATGTCACCAAGTAGCATAACCCTATAAATTCCACAATAAACATACGAACATTCGAGGTAATGATTGCAGAAATAATAAAAGCAACTTCAAAATGTGCTTCTTTGTTAAAGGCAACACCTCTTTGAGAGGGACACACAAACTTAATTATTCAAGGAGGCAGTCACTTCAAGTGGAGGTGCTGCTTGCATCCTGTGATGATTCAGGAAATATTTTTGAGCAACTAGTCGTAAGAAGTACTTTCTAATAGTACCTCTTCATTGAGAACTCATTGCTCTCAGCATTGTTGTAAAGCATTAAATATAATCTCATTTAATCCTCAGGCAACTGCATGGAACCTATGAAACAGGCAACTTGTATCTTGATTGCCCAGATGAAGTGGCAAGACTTTAGGATGGGGAACACTTTTTCTAAAGTCATAGGGCTGGTAGCTCAGCTCTGTCCAGCTTTCCAGGTCAGCCTCATAACCCTTTCACATCAGGGCCCCATTTGTAGCATGTGCGGATCACATAGCCACACAGTCACTCACCTTGGAAGTCTGAAGGGCTACCAGGCAGCTGGGATATCTATTCCCTAATATATAAGGGGGACCTGAGGTCCAGAGAGAAGGTAGCACCTGCGTCTTTCTTTCATTTGGCAGCAGGACTAGGGCTCATGTCTGTAAGTCCTGGATCTTAGAAAGTGGAGTTCCTCAGGCTCTCTCTGGCATCAGACAGACTGACTTAAAACTCATCTCTGCCTTAGCAGACCTGAGTGATCTCAGATGCACGTGGCTCTCAGGTTCCGTATGTGTAGAACAGACAATGTTACGTGTGTACGCACCTGTGCGTGTGTTTATCATCCTTACGTAAGGGATAAACGGGTTAATGTAGGGAAAGCCTGCTGCATCAGAGATGTAATCATTTATTTGATAACGATTATTATGAATCCGTTGTACTCTACTGTGATAATTTTCTGATATTGCAGTGAGTTGCTTTTGCAATATTTTTGTTTGAGGCTAGTTAGGGTCAAGAGGTGAGAGGCTGGCTGTAGCCAGCGCAGGAAGAAGTGGCTGCAGGGAATGAACTTTGCATCTGTGATCTCCACGTCTAGGTCAAGAGACCTCTAGAGTCAAGGAGGACGTTGGCCTCTGACTACCATGCAGGGAGCGAAAGTGAGCTTGTCATTAGCACATAAGACCATGAGTAGGAAGCCCTGTCCAATTGGTCTTTCAAAGCAGTTCAAAGTCAATCTACCAGAGCGTGTACCTCAGGCATACTGGGGAAAAAAAATACAGTATCCAAAGCTCTTCTCAGGATGAAAAGCCATCACCCTGTCCTTTTCCTGGGCCCTAAAAATGCTCACCGATAACCTCCAAGTCCTAGGACCCAAAGGAAACAGCACAGTGCATAAGCAGTGTGTACAGTGCAGCAGCCTTAGCCATGTCTGCCCCATGCTCGCCTGGACCTTGGCAAGTCACACCTTCTCTTCTGGCTTCTGAGCCTAATGAGGCACAGAGAGGAAGGAAGTGTCATTTACTGGGGCTTTGTCACATGACTTCTGTGGACCTAAATCTCGTGTAGGAGACAATCATTCCTAGCCCAGAGGAGGATATCGACAAGATCGGCTACCATAGCATAGGCAGAGCTCGGGAACAAAACCCAATACTTGGTCCCCAAGTGATGGTAACAATGATCATCACACTAAATGTATTTTACTTCTCTTTACATGACTTTGAGCTCCTACAGTACAGGGGCTCTATCTTGTCATTATCTACCTACTTTGATGCTCAAGACACTGTCAAATAAAGAAGGAAAGGAGCAACGATAACACCAACATTTATTAAGCACCAACCCTGTGCTAAATACAGTCCTAAGACCTTTAAATCCATTAACTTCTTGAATTCTTACAACATCCTTAGGATGTGGTGTCCTCCTCCAATGTCACATATGGAGAAACCGGGGCACAGAGAACTCAGGTAACTTGTCCACGTTCACACAGGTATGCCGAGATTATCGCAGGAGCTCACTAAGTGTTGAATGGATGGATGAATGGTTTGCCCCCAACCCAGCAGTGGGCCCTGACTCTGGCCCCCTACATGTTCCTACTTTTTTTTTTTTTTTTGGATGCTGTGCAGTTTGTCTGGCTGGATTTGGAAGTGGTGCCAGGGATGGTAATGAAGTAGAGTGTGGGTGCTTCCATGTGACCTGCCTGTCATACCTGCACAGCCATAGTGAAAACAATGGGAGATGAACAAGGAAAATTGGTTTAGTGGGTACAGCACTCATGTAGCTTTCCACATGTGAACGCCTTCCATGTATGAAGGTGCAATTAGCTCTCCAAGCCATGATGCATAGGCAGGAAATGAAACACGCTTGCGGTGATTTTATTTTTATACCTGGGTCCACCGATGGCTCATCAGCCTACTTAGCACTTTGGAACCTCCAGCTGACTCTGCACTGCCTGCTAGCTTTAATACACTTCTACGC
This sequence comes from Taxidea taxus jeffersonii, assembly GCA_003697995.1. Classification (NCBI taxonomy): domain Eukaryota; kingdom Metazoa; phylum Chordata; class Mammalia; order Carnivora; family Mustelidae; genus Taxidea; species Taxidea taxus. The sequence goes on from RCUC01155085.1 coordinate 25,924, forward strand.
CAGCTTGCTACACAGTCCCAATGTCGAACACACGAGGCAGACAGCTGCCCGGAGGCATTCTCCGTAGAAACTCTCATATCACAACAGAAGTTACCTTTCCACTATCTCGCCATGCCTCTTCCTTCCATCAGCGAGTAACATAGCAGGTTGCAGACGCCAGGCAGTGTCACAGAAAGTCCTAATAGACACATCGGGGGAAAGGGGGGCGGACCCCATTGCACACTGGAAACCTTTCCATCATGCCTCTTCTCTCAGATAAGCAAATTAAACCTCATTGATTGCTCCGAGAAGATCTGTTTGCATCCCATACCATGCAGACCTAAAATGATAACCTAAAGGAAATCACCATCATCTCCTTCACAGCCATGTTAAACTCAAAGACATTTACACGAGGACATATTTTGATTTTTCTCCTTCCAGAAGATGAACTGTATCTGTTTCCCTGAATGCAATAATTATTTTATTGCCCTGGCTTCTATCTGGGCACACATTCCATTTTCAAATGTAAATAATCATTTCCACCTTTAATAAATTAGATGGAACCTGTCTTGCTCACAGAATGAACATTTCAATATCTTCAGACACACAATGACATCGTATCAATATTTAAAATCATTTTATGCATGTATTCCAGGCTGTCCAACTTCATTAAGGCCATTCATCAAGCCTCTAGCTAGAGTGTATTCCCATTGGACTTGTAGGCCTGGGGGCCTACCAAACAGAAATTTAAACTAACTTGCCTTTTTAATTCACATTATTCTCAAATATTCTCTTTTTTAACTCCCTGCCATGACTAAGGCATTTAAACTGGGCCGTGATTCGGTACATGTCAACACTTAACTGACACAATCCCCATTAGTATGTCTGAATACGTGTGTCCTGGTAAAATACAGTATCCATTCTCCCCTCTTCCTTGATAAATTACCTCTACTTCCTCCCTGCATTTTGGCAATAATTTGAGTTTATTGCTTGATGTTTCTGTTAAATATTTACAAACATTTTAAACTATGTATAAATGGAATCTTCAATGTTTTGTAAGTCTCCGTTCTCTCCCGTGCCTCCAAAATAAAAAAATCTCTTGATCTATTTTTTATATTTTTGAGGGTGCTCCGCTTGAACATGGGATGCTGGGAATAAGAATATTCTTGCAAATCAGATCAGCCCCTCTGCTGGCCATCTCTGTACATCAGGCCAGATTTGTCCCCAAGGTGTACATTATCTAGCTGACACTGAAATCCCATTCTGCAATGCCAGTAAACAATTAAGTCATGCTGAGAAAATTGCAATAAAACCTTCCCAAACAGGGTACCGACCTGGAGAAGGCTGGAGAGGAGGCGTCCTCCATGATGCTCCCTTGCCAGGCAAAGTCAGTGAAATGCACCATCATATTTCAGGGGCGACCAGGCATCCATGAATGAAGTAGCTGTGTAGAAAAAGAGGGGGGCATTGCATTAGTTTCTTAGGGCTGCCATCACAAATTATCCCAGGCTGGGTGGTTTGAACAATTGACCTTGTTTCCCTCACTGGGAAGACTGAAGTTGGAGGTGTTGGCATGGTTGGTTTCCTGAGGCCCATCTCCTTGGCTTGCAGATGGCAGCCTGGTTGCCATGTCCCCTCGTGATCTTCCCTCTGTGGATGTCCTGACATCTTTCCATACGTTCAAATATTCTTCTAAGGACCCCAGTCATATTGGATTAAGGCTCACCCACGCAACCTCATTTTAACTCAATCACCCCTTTAAAGGCTCTACCTCCAGATACAGTCACCTTCTCGGTTGGTTAAAGACGTCCATGGTGGGCAAAGCCTATTCTTCTCTGGTTCATTCTCCCTCTCTTGAATGCATATGAAAGCAGCTCCTGTGTTCTCTGAAGTTCTTGGAAGTTCTGTGGCCAGCTTAGCTTCTCTGAGTTCCTGTTCCCTCTGGGGTCCCAGTGGGGATAAGGGCCACTTACATTACACAGTGGTTGCAAGGATTAAAGGACCTAACAAATGAGCTACTGGTTACCTGACAGAAGGCATCCGGTGCACGTCAGCAAATCTGCATCGAATGGCATCTGGGGGCAGCAACTTGGGGTGAGATTTCTCAATGCACAGCGTTTGGAGAGATGGAGCGGAAAGTGAAGGATATTCCAGGTGTATGGAGGAATTGACTGTTGCCTTTTCTTCATGCTTCTTCCAAGTTTGGGGTCTTTGGAGGATTTATTTTCTAATGTTGGGTGATTGTATTTTCAAGTCAGTCATGTGTTCAATGTAGTAATAGAGCATTATTTGAGTTACTTCCAAAATGAAGTGCTTATAGAAAAAAAGAAAAGTTGAAGAGCTCCCATAATATTAAATTGTTCTGCACTGTGTGTGCCCAAATCCTTGATCTTTTCCAAATTCAGTACTTCACAGTTTTAAGAGCCCTTCATTTTAGAATTGAATGGGGTGTTCTGGGCACGTGCACTGTGGGCCACTTTAGACTCTGACGATTGTGCCGATAATGTTAAGAGTGCTCTAGCTACATGGAGCACAGCCCTGGCGTGCATCTGCTTGCTCTCATGAGCCCCTTCTAGGCTGGGGGCAGACTGGCCTCTGGAACATCTGTGCCCACGTGGGTAACTCTGGGCTGGATCCACTCCAGGCCTTGAGGCCCCTGGCACAACATTCTTGTTCTGGTTTGGAACAGAGGTCTGGACCTCAAGGAGAATTGCATGATTAAGTAAGGGGCAGTGGGGTTTATTTCTACAAGGCCAACCACGATGAAATCCCTACAGAGGTGATTTGTCCGTTGTTGGGAGGACAGAGACAAATAGTCATTAAAATGCCATCCTGTGTCAGTTGCTGGTGTGGAGATTCACGTGGTCTGTTCACGTACAACAATGTGGTGTAACAGTCACAGAGTAGGAAGACTGAAACTGAGAGAGATTAAGAAACATTCCTACAGGTGTTAAGAACCACTTGAGTCTGGAAACCCAGTCTTCCTTGTTCCAGTATCCACATCCTCTTCACAGCTAGCAGGCGATGTAGGGGAAATGGGGTCTTGGAAAAGAAAGATGGAGCCAGGCCTTGAACCAAGTCTTCTGACTCTCATTCTAGTGTTTTTTTGTTTGTTTGTCTTTGTACTCATAAGAAATTGGTGCTGTTTGCTGAAGAAAGAATATTCCTTGGATTGCTCCAATATCAGTTTCGATGTCATTTTCATTCACAAAGAACAAGCGGCATGTAAATATAGACCATTAGCTGTTGAAGAAATTTCTGCCAACAGACAGAGATGCAGGTAGAGGTGTAGGTCTTGAGGCAAGGCAAGAGTATGCAGCTGTCCAGGGTGCTGAGGCCAGACATCTGCCTAACAGGTATCCATTCTCCTTGTGCTGGCTTTCTTGACCCCAAACTCTAAATCAGACTCCTGACCTTCTCTCTCAAAATGCCCTATTTCTTCTTCTTCTTTTTGAATTACAAATATTGTGCTATGGAAAGTGCACATCTTTTCAGCCACTTTGTTTCATAGCCATTACTGTCACTTGTTTTACCTGTAGGGTCTGTGTCTGTGACTTAAGAGTAAATCTAGGACTTAGGAAAGAACCTGGAATATAGTAGCAATTTAACACATGTGATTTGAAGGCATGAATGGGAGATAGTCTTTTTCTTCCACTTCTCAGGTGTGGTGTAGAAGAAACCTGTTTTTGGACTTACAATCTTAGGACAGGAATTACTATTATGTCTTTGCCCTTCATTTATGGGTGAACTTAAGCCAGTCTCTTGACTCTTTAGGCCTCAAGATTCTCATGCCTAGAAGTGGATAATAATACCCTTTCCCCAGAGTGCTGTAAAGATGAATGAGACAGAATCTTCAGAAGTTCCTACAGATCTCAGCACATAGCAATGAGTTGGTATGTTTGCTGACACCATCAAGGGCTCTCTTCTCCAAGTGTCACTGTCCCCTAGAGTCTCAACTGTTGGAAGGAAAGGGTCTAAGACAAAGGAAAGGCTTGTTGTGGTAGTTGGTGATGAAGAACCGGGTCCTCAAGTGCCTTTGGTGAAATGAACACAATGACTGGGTTTATTCAGGTGGTGTTCCAACCAACTCTACCTGCCCTCCCTCAAGGTGGCAGCCACTCATAGACCAGGCATCTGTGGACATGGATAAAGACGTAACCCCAGGGACAGAGGACTCAAAATGAAGATTAAATAAAAATGAGTCAGAACAAGACAAGTTCAGCATTGATCTCCATTATGTTAGTGTTGAAGAGGACAGTTCCAATTTCCAATGCAATAATTCAATGGCTGAGATTATGTAGAAGTTATTATCATTATGTGACATGAACCCAAGATATTGTTTATCAAAAACTGACTCTATTTTTAAAAAATTGCTCATTCACCTCATTCTTAGTTCTCAAACATGTGCTCTGCTATACTTTTTTTGTCCCTAATTCTTTAATTTGTCAGTGGATCCTATTGATCTTCAGATTTATTTAAACAAACAAACAAACAAACAAAAAACAGAAAATCAGGAAGCTTCCTCTGCTGTATCCCATTCTTCATGGGTTTTGTGCCCAGTGGTTTTGTTCATGTTCTCTTTGTATGGCTAGTTTTTCTTTGTACATGCTACCTTTGAAAATCCTATGGTTTTGTTTTGTTCCTGATGGTCTGGTAATGGATGCTGGCCATTAACATGGATGCTGGCCCCTTCCCATGAACCTGACACTAGAGAAGCCACAAAAGTAAGAACAATGTGTATGGATCTGAACTAGTAATATAAATTTTTCAAGAGATATTTGGGGACACCAATGCCAATTATGATGATCAGAGGTGACTGAGTGTCATTTTTAGCAGGATGGATATAAAAGGGAAAGTAGGCATATTTTACATTTTCTTCACATTACCCTTGGCAAATCTCTGTCAACCCCATAACCTCTTTGAGGCATAAAAGTAGCAAAATGAACACAGTAGTGTAGGTAGCCAGCAAGGAAATATCACCCCTAATGGAAATTTTTTTTTTTCCCTAATGAAAAGTTCAGGGTGCAGGTGTCAGCAGTGCAAGCTGAGAGCCTGGCTCTCTTTACTTCATCTTTACTTCCTTTCATATCCTCAAGGGATGGATGAAGGAAGAAAACTTTTTTGAGAAGAGCCATACCTGGAGACATGGACAGAAAGCTACTCCATAGCTTTGGAGTCGTGAAGCAAATGGCGTGAACAAGCCCAGACTTTGATCATAATCCTAGGAGTGTATGAGGAGCACAGCCACAATAAAAGAAACTCTAGCCCTCACACTCAAGGGTACTGGAATCACAGAGCAGAAGCAAGCAGTTATAAGGCAGAATCAAATGGAAATACTGGAGATAGAATATACAATATTGGACATAAACTTAAGAGGTGGGATAAAAAGCACAATGAATATAGTTTAAGAACAAAATAGTAAGTTCTATCAGATTGAAGAATTTTTTGATAAAGAAGCAAGCAGATGTGAAGAGCTAAAATATATACAGGAAAAGCTCAAATAAATGGAGACTGGGGGCATACAAGTCAATGTAAACATTACAGGAAATCATAGAAAGAGAGATAAAATAGGAAAAGAAATATTTGAAAAACAATAATGACAGAATAAAAGAAAGAAAAAGATTAATTTTAAAAGCTCAAATGGAATGCCAGACTATATAAGAGACAAACCATACTTAAACAATATAATTATATTTAAGAAACTAAAAGGAAAGTTATTAAAAAAAAATAACAAGCTCCCAGAAAGAAGGGATCACTTATACAGAATTTACATTCAGATTTAAGTCTTATTTCTCAATAACTATGCTGAATCAAGAAGGCAGTGGAGAATAATTTTGAAATGTTGAATGAAAATAACTTTAAATCTATAATTTTATACCCAGATGAAGAATCTCTTAATACCTGGGCACATAAAGAAGGCTTACGACCCAAACACACTCTCTTTGAAGACATTTTTGGATGAAGGACCTCAGTAGGAGGATTCTTTGAGAAAAGTGGATACTAAGGGTGAGTATGTAACTTAGTACACTTGATCTTGTGTGTGTGCATAGGGGTACATATGTGCAGCTACATGTGTGCCTATTTAAAGGAATATCCAAAAAGAATCAAGTAAAAAGATAGCCACCACATAATAAACACAGTTAACATTCTACATAATGTAGCATAATATTAACAATGTTTACTGGGCTGGAATGAGGAAGGGGGTCAAGAAAAGTGAACCAGAGAAAAACCACCCCGATATTTTTTGTTCTGAAGAAGGATAATGACCTTGGTTTTCCGATTTTCCCACCTTGCTGAAGCCCAGTTTGTAATCTGGGGTTGTCTACTTTATGGCTGGGTAACCTGCAGGAAATTTCTGTCTCTCTCTGCTCTTTGATTTCTCATCTTCAAATCCAGGATGATAATCCTTTCCACAATGGGTTATTCATGAAAATTTTGATGTACAATGTAGCTTCCATAACACAGCTGGCCCCAACACTGCACAGATGTTGCCCCTCAGTGCACACAGATCGGACACTATCTTTTTCCTTGGTGAAAATGTAACTTAAGTTTATATACATTCTTTCTTCCTGACCATGGCAGAAGGCAGGCAGCAGAAGACATTCCTTCTGTCTGCAGGGGGCTGAAGTGGCTTAGCAGTGGAAACAGGTAAATCAGATCTGAAAATCAAGTGTCTTCCACCTAATTTTATAAATGTCAATCTCTAAGACTTTGCCAACTGTTGCTTTTTTGACCCAATATACAGTCATGGCTCAAGAGATCAGGCCTCCTGTAGGGTTGTTAACTGCCTGGGTGTATGCATGGGCACTAACACATGTTCATTAGGACATCTTAATTGGAAACAAAAATCACCATGGATACCGCAAACATGATTTAAGAAGAGTAAAGCAGGCTGGTCAGTTTTCATTTGGATTTTCTTTTATTTCATTTTATTTTCAATTCTCCCAAAGGCCAGGCATAGCAGCTTCACGATAAAAAATAATGACCTGAGAAATGTCCTTCTGTAACATCCCCACGGCTGTGTGAGTTTGCATAACTCAAATGTGTCTGGAGGGATCCATCTTTTTCTCTGATCCTGCTGAGAGCGGGTTGGGGTACCTACACGTGGGTGACTTGGATCCCCCAAACTGCTACCCTGGGATGCCCCAGAAGATGATCTTCAGGGAACAATGTGTTCCTTTGATAGCCTATCCTTTATGATTGAACTTGTTCCAGTGATGACATTCTGAAGTTCCCATCCCCTCGCCCAGCTGTTAGGCTGGGGGCCTTCAAACAGTCTTTATTTTTACAGAGGGAGTCCGACAACCTGCCGTGTGTCTTTCGATGGCTGCCTGGTGGTTTTGCTTTGGATCCTGGAATGACAAAAGGCTCGAGAGAGGATAAAGGATGCCACTTGGGTGGGACATGAAGAGGTGTGCGGCGAGTCCTCCTCTTTGCTGGCACTTTTTTCTTTATTCTTTGATTAAAGTCTTTTCTCTTACTTACATCCCCCATTAAGATGTCTCGGTGTCATTTAGGGTGTTAATTGAGAGGAGGTTTAAGCTCATCAAAGCGATTATAAGTGATAGTTAAAAATTTCTATATATGGCCTGTGCTGGAACCGGCACGGTGGGGTGCCATTTTTTCTTTTATCCAACTGACATTGGTAATAATAGATGAAATTATTACTAAATCGCAGCTGCAGAGATGATATCATGATTTTTTTTGTGTGTAATCTTTGATGAAAAATTAATTTTTGAGAGGGATAATTTAAAATGATTTAAATAGTATTATACTGAAGTCCTTGCTGGTAATTAACACCAATCTTGTCAGAAGTGAAACCACTTTTGCAGCTGTTTCTAAAGATACCTACAGTATTTGTAACTTTTCTGTGAGTAAAATTATAGTGTTTGGACTTTATTTTTACTGCATGAGGACCATT
>RCUC01155086.1:0-21884 GCA_003697995.1 Taxidea taxus jeffersonii
TCTGTCCCCTATCTAAGGTCAGTGTTCCACCTGAACACTAGATCATTTTCCTCCTTGACTACTCAAAGACATCATTTAGGCAATTATTTCATCTCTGTCCTGTGTTACCACTGTTACTTTTTTTTTAATTCAGTATAATTAATTTACAGTGTTATGTTAGTTTCAGGTAGACAATATGGTGATTCAGTGATACTCTACATTATTCAATGCTCATCGTGATAAATGTACTCTTAAACCCTTTCACCTATTTTACCTTTCTTCCCACCCATCTATCTTTGGTAACCATCAGTTTTTTCTCTATCGTTGAGAGTGAGGTTTTTTTGTTTTTTTATTATTTGTTCATTTGTGGCTTCTTAAATTCCACATATAAGTGAGATCATATGGTATATTTCTTTCTCTGACTGACTTATTTCATTTGGCACAATGTCCTCTAGATCCATCTATGTTGTTGCAGTTGGCAAGATTTCATTCTTTTTATGGTTGAGTAATATTCTATTGTATATACATATCACCTCATCTTTATCCATTCACCTATCAATAGATATTTAGGTTATTTCCATAATTTGGCTATTGTAAACAATGCTGCAAAAAACCTAGGGGTGCATATATTTTTTTTTGAATTAGTGTTTTCATATCCTTTGAGTGAATACCCTGTGGTGAAATTACTGTAATGGTAATTCTATTTTTAATTTTTTAAGCAACATTCATACTGTCTTCCACAGTGGCTGGACCAGTTTGCATTTCTACCAACAATGCATGAGGGTTCCTTTTTCTCCACATCCTTGCCAACACATGTTGTTTCTTTTGTTGTTGATTTTAACTCTCCTGACAGGTGTGAGGTGTTATAACTTGATGATGAGTTGCATTGAGCATCTTTCCATGTGTCTGTTTGCCATCTCTGTGTCTACTTTGGAAAAAATGTCTGTTCATGTCTTCTGTCCATTTTTAAATGGATTATGTGTTTTTTGTGTTGAGTTGTATAAGTTCTTTATGTAATTTAAATACTAACCCCATTTAAGATACATCCTTTGCAGATATCTTCCCCCATTCATAGGTTGGCTTTTTGTTTTGTTGATTATCTTATTTGCTGTGCAGAAGCTTTTCATTTTGATGCAGTCACAATAGTTTATTTTTGCTTTTGTTTCCCTTACCTTAGGAGACATATCTAGAAAAAAGCATTGCTATGACTGATGTTAGAGAAATTATTGCCTGTACTCTCTTTTGGATTTTTATGGTTTCAGGTCTCACATTTAGGTCCATTTTGAGTTTATTTTGTGTATGGTATAAGAAATTGATTGAGTTTCATTCTTTTGAATGTAGCCTTCCAGTTTTCCAACATTGTTAAAGAGACAGTGTTTTGTTTTTTTTTTCCATTGCATATTCTTGCCTCTGTCATAGATTAATTGACCTACAATCATGGGTTTATTTCTGGGCTTTCTATTCTGTTCTCTCGATCTCTGTGTCCATTTTTGTGCCAGTACCAAGCAGTTTTGATTATTATAACTTTGTAGTTTATCTTGAAACCAGTTTTGTTCTTCTTTTTCAAGATTACTTTGGCTTTTCAGTGTCTATTGTTCTATACAAATTTTTGGATTGTTTATTTTAGTCCTGTGAAAAATGCTGTTGGTATTTTGATAAGGATTGTATTAAATCTGTAGATTGCTTTGGTTAGTATGGACATTTTAATAATATTTGTTCTCCTAACCTATGAGAATGGAATGTCTTTCCATTTCTTTTTGTCATCTTCAATTTTTTTCACCAATGTTTTATAATCAGACTACAGGTCTTCTATTTCCTTGGTTGTTTATTCCTAGGCCTCTTATTATTTTTGGTGCAATTGTAAATGGGCTTATTTTATTAATGTATGTCCTGCTACTTCATTATTAGTGTGTAGAAATGAACTAGATCTCTGTATATTGATTTTGTATCCTGCAATCTTACTGAATTCATTTATCACTGCGAGTGATTTCTGATGGAATCTTTAGGGTTCTCTATGTATGATATCATGTCATCTGCAATTACTGAAAATTTTACTTCTTCTTTACCAATTTGGAGGCCATTTATTTCTTTTTGCTGTCTGAGTAATGTGGCTAGAATTTCCAGTACTATGTTAAATAAAATTGGTCAGAGTGGATATCCTTGTGTTACTCCTCATCTTAGGAGAAATGTTTTCAGTTTTTCACCATTAAATATGGTATTGGCTGTGTGTTTTGTTTTTTTTCCATATATGGCCTTTATCGTGTTGAGGTTAGTTCCCTCTAAACCTACTTTGTTAAGTGTTGTTATAAATATATGTTGCACTTTGTTAAATGCATTTTGTGCATCTGTTGAAATTATCATGTAGATTTTATTCTTCCTCTTGTTGATGTGATGTATCATGTTGATTAATTTGCAATTATTGAACCACACTTGCATCCCAGAAATAAATCCTATTTGATAGTGGTTAATATTTTTTAATGTATTGTTGGATTCAGTTGGCTAGTATTCTGTTGGGAATTTTTGCATCTTTGTTTATCAGAGATATTGGCCTGCATATCTCTCTCTCTCTCTCTCTCTCTCTCTCTCTTTGGTAGTGTCTCTGTGATTTTGGTGTCAGGGTAATGCTGACCTCATAGAATGATTTGGAAGTTTTCCTTCCTCTTCTATTTTTCAGATTAGTTTGTGAAGAATAGGTTTTAACTCTTCTTTAAATGTTTGGTAGAATTTGTCTGTGAAGATTTCTTTCTGGTCCTGGACTTTTTTTTGTTCAGAGTTTCTGATTACTGATTCCATTTCATTGCTAGTAATTAGTCCATTCAAATTTTCTATTACTTCCTGATTGACTTTTGTTAGGTTATATGTTTTTAGAAATTCACCATTTCTTCCAATTTGGTTGTCCAATAGGTTGTAAAATCTGTTAGGATTTAACTTCTTAATATTCTCTTATAATCCACCATATTTCTGTGGTATCGGTTATTATTTCTCCTCTTTCATTTCTGATTTTATTTGTACCTCTCCCTCTGTTTCTGTTTGTTTGTTCATTTATTTGTTTGTTTTTTGATGTGTCCAGCTAAAGGCTTTTCCATTTTGTTGATCTTTTCAAAGAACCAGCTCCTGGATTCATTGACCTATTCTTTTTTTTGGGGGGGGGGTTAATTTGTTTGTTTCTATTTTATTTATGTTTGCTCTCCTCTTTATTATTTCCTTTTTTTACTGGTTTGGGGTTTTGTTTGTTCTTGTATTTCTAGATCCTTTAGGTGTAAGGCTAGGTTGTTTATTTGAGATTTTTCTTGCTTCTTGAGGTTGGTCTGTGTTGCTGTAAACTTCCCTCTTGAAACTGCTTTTGCTGTATCCCAAAGATAGTGGACTGTTATATTTTCATTTTTATTCATTTCCATGTATTTTTTTATTCCCTCTTTGATTTCTTGGTTGACCAATTCATTGGTAGCATGTTATTTAGTAACAATGTTATTGTGCTCTTTCTGGATTTTTCCTTGTGGCTGTTTTCTAGTTTCATAGCATTGTGGTCAGAAAAGATGCATGGATATGACTCCAATTTTTCTGGATTTATTAAGACTTGTTTTGTGGTCTAATATGTGATCTGTTCTGGACAATGTTCCATATCCACTTGAAAGGAATGTGTATTCTTCTGCTTTAGAGTGGACTATTATATCTGTTAGATCCCTCTAGTGCAATGTGTCATTCAGAGCTACTCTTTCTATTTTGATTTTCTGTTTGGATGATCTATCCACTGGTGTAAGTGGGAATTTAAAGTCCTCTCTTAGTATTGTATTACTATAGGTTATTTTTTTATGTTTGTTATTAGCTGCTTTATGTACTTGGGTTATTCCAGGTTGGGTTCATAAATGTTTATAATTGTTATATCTTCTTGTCAAGTTCTCCCCTTTATGATGATATATAGTATTCTTCTTTGTTTCTTGTTCCAGTCTTTGTTTTAAAGTCTACTTTGTCCAATATAAGTATTGCTACCATAGCTTTTTTTTCACTTGCATTTGCATGACAAATGCTTTCCCATTCCTTCACTTGCAGTATGCATGTGTCTTGAGGTCTGAAATGAGTCTCTTGTAGGCAGCATATTGATGAAGCTTGTTTTTTAATTCATTCTTTCACCCTGCATTTTTTTGGTTAGAGTGTTCAGTCCATTTACATTCAAAGTAATTATTAATAGGTATGTATTTATTGCCATTTTGTTACTTGTTTTACAGTTGCTTTGTAGTTCTTTTCTGTTCTTTCTTGCTCTCTTCTCTCATGGTTTGCTGGCTTTCCTTAGTGATATACTTATACTTCTTTCTCTTTACTTTTTGAATATCTATTACTGGTTTTTGGTTTGTGGATACCATTAGATTTTGTATAACATCTAATGCGTAAAGCAGTTTATACTAAGTTGATGGTCACCTGAGTTTAAACCCATTCGAAAAGCACTAAAACTTTACCTCTGTTCCCCCCCCCCCATAAGGTACATGGTGTCATAATTTACATCCTTTTATTTTGTAAATCCCTTGACTGATTTTTTTTTTTTAGATATACTTAATTTTACTGCTTTTGTGCTTTCTACTTTTCTTAATCTTGCTTATGGGTCTTTCCTTTCACTCAAAGAGTCCCCTTTAATATGTTTTATAGGGCTGGTTTAATGTTCATAAAGTTCTTTAACTTCTCTATCTCAGAAACTCTATCTCTCCTTCTACCTGAATGATAGCCTTGCTGGACAGAGTATTTTTGGTTGCCAAGTTTTGTTTTCTTTAACATTTTGAATATACCATGCCACTATCTCCTGGCCTGTAAGTTTTCTGCTGAGAAACCAGCTGATACCTTTATGAGATTTCCTTTGTATATAACTGTTCTGTTTTGTCTTGCTGCTTTTAAAATCCTCTTTTTATCACTATATTTTGCCATTGTAATTACTGTGTCTTGATGTAGACCTCCTTGGGTTGGTTTTGTTGGGGAATCTCTGTGCCTTCTGCATATGAATTTGTTTGTTTCCCCAGATTTGGGAATTTTTCAGCTACTATTTCTTCTTCAAATAAATTTCCTGCCCTCTTGTTTAGCTTTTCTCTTCCTGGATCACTAGAATGCAAATGTTATTACACTTGATGGTGTTGTTGAGTACCCCTAATCTGTTTTCATTTTTTATTATTCTTTTTTCTTTCTCCTGTTCACCTTGATTCCCTTCCATTACTCTGTGCACCAGGTCACTGCTCTGTTATGCTGTTAATTCTATTTGTTGCGTTCCTCATCTCTAATTGGCTCTTTTTGTTTTCTACCTCTTTGTTGAGGGTCTCTCTGAAATCCTTCACTCTTTTCTCAGGTCAATTTTTTGACCATTGTTTTATGTTGTCTATCAAGCATTGCTTATCTCCATTTTTTAGCTCTCCTGCTTTGATTTTTGTCCAGTCCTTCCATTTGAAGCATAATGTTCTGACTGCATTTTATCTAACTCTCTGGGTCTATTTCTGTGTGTTAGGAACCTCAGCTACATCTTCTGCTCTTGAAAGTAGTGGCCTTATGAAGAAGAGATCCTATAGTATCCTACAGTGCGGTGTCTTCTGTTCACCAGAATCTACTTCAGGGGTATCTTCTATGTGTGTTGCATGCAACCTACCCTTGTGGTTGAGCCATGTTTGCCTTCAGTCTAGGTATCTGAAATGGTTCTCTTTGCCTGTTGTGGGCAGGGTTCGTTTCCTATTTTGTTAACAGGCCAGTCTGGGGCCACTTTGGGCTTGAGTTGGGTAATTAAAAGTGTTTTCCAGAGATGCCATCATACCAAACTGAACACTTTCCTTGTGTTCTCTGAGAAACCTTCATTGGAGGGTGGGGCTTTCAGTCAGACCAGATGTCTGCTGGTGTGTGTGGTTTTCTTCCCTTCTCCCCAGGACAAGAGTCATTTTGAAATGGTTCTGTCCTCTATCTGGGCTACTTGCACACTTCCATGCTTGTGGAGCCATTTTGGATATATTCTTGCTGAGGGAGTATTGAGTAGATTGGGTCCATAAGAGGATATGGGGACAGGTGTCCTGTTAGCAAGTTGTGCACAGTGCTGCTGTGGAGGGGACCTGTATCCTTTTTGGAAAACTCCTCTAGAGTCTGTTTGGACAGGGAAAATCCATAAAATAATGTCATGGAAGGGCTGTGTCCATGTATCCAGGCTGGGGATCCAGGAGAGAAATGGCTCCCACCAGCTCTTTTAGAGAAGTTTCCCAAAGATCCCTGCCCTTCCATCATGTGTCTGAGAATAGTAAACAAGTCCTCCTCCCATGTACTTTAGTCATCCATCAAATTGCTTTTGCTGTATTTCAGCAGGGCTATTCATTTGCTGTCTCTTTAAGGGTGGGGACTAAGTTTCTTCTTGTCCTCCAGCTTTCCCTAGGCCAAGCTGATTTTTAAAGTTCCAGTTGTGGGGCACTGGGTGCCTCAGTCAGTTAATAGTCTGCCATCAGGGGATGCCTGGGTAGCTCAGTGGGTTAGGCTGCTGCCTTCGGCTTGGGTCATGATCCCAGGGTCCTGGGATGGAGTCCCGCATCGGGCTCTCTGCTCAGCAGGGATCCTGCTTCTCCCCTCCCCTCTCTGCCTACTTGTGTGATCTCTGTCAAATAAATAAATAAAACCTTTAAAAAAAAAAGAGTCTGCCATCAGCTCAAGTCATGACCCCAGGATTCGGGGATCAAGTCCCGTGTTGGGCTCAGCAGGAGAGTCTTCCTCATCCTGTCCCTCTGCCCTTACCCCCTGCTCATGCTCTCTCTCTCACTCTCTCAAATAAAATCATTAAATCATTAAAAAAAAGTAAGTTCCAGGTGCTAAGCCCCACTGACTGTAAGAATTCTTGAAGTTAACCCTGTCTGGTTTTCAAAACCAAATCTATTACAGGGATTCATCTTCCCAGTACAAATTCCCCATGTCTTGAGTGTCTGGTGTAGAGTCTGCTCCCCTTCTTTCTCTATGCCCATGATGTCCCTCCTTCCGCTGGGCAGTACTCTGGGTCAGTTTGGCTCCTGACTTCATCTGTATCCTTCTTACCCTCTTTGATATGGCCTCTTCTATACATTTAGCTGTGGAAAGTCTGCTCTGCCATTCTTTGGGTTGTTTTCTGCATTATTTACACTGTTGTGGATGTTAGGTAGGTGTATCTGTGGGACAAGCTGAGCCTTCATTCCTCCTATTCTGTCATCTTCCTTGGAAGTCCTATTAGTTTCTTTATTGGATTATTGCCATGTTTGTTATATAGCTCTGAATGAATTTTCTCGACTACATATCCTTTTTCAGCTATCACTGTGTTTCCTGCTTCCCTTAACAGCAGAATTCTTTTATGTATTTATCTATATTTTTATCTCTTCCTGATGCCTCATACTTAATACTCCATCAAACTGCTCATTCCACATTGGTAAAATATGTAGGTATGTACCTTGGCATACTAGTCCTGTGACCTGGCCTAATAGAAACACAGTTGTTCACTTTCCTTGGAACATCTTCTTCTCCTGATTCTAGGTTACAACAGTCCTGGTTCCTTCTTTGCCATACTGACCACTCTTTCTTAAATCCCTTTGCTTGTTCTTACTTATTCAAAATTTAAATGCTAGAATTCTTCAAAGTTTATTACATGGCCCTTCCTCTCTTCTCTGTCTACATTATTTTTACATGGATGTCTCATCTAGCCTCATGGCTTTTTTACAGATGACTTGCAAATTAATATATATCACTTAGATCTGTTACTTGAATTTCAGACACATTTATCCAACTTTCTAATTGGCAGTTCCATTTGATATCTAATTCTTATCTCTTACTTGACTTTCCCTAAACCAAGTTCTTAATACTTCACCTAAGATCCTGATACTCCCACAGTCTTCCAGAAAACAGCTCCATCTTTCCATTTGTTCCAGACCCTTTTTCTTATGCCGCATACCCAGTCTGTAAGTAACAGGCAATTTATTAGTAAATGCTATTGGTGTTGCCTTCAAATCTACCCCAAATCTGGCAGCTTCACAGAACATTAACCACTATTGCCTTAACAAAAAATGCTTTTACATTTCCTGTGGATTATAAGAACGTCCCCTTAACTGATTCTGTTTCTCCCTATTTCCCTCCTCTCACCTCTCTTCCACTACATTCCACTACATACCACTACATTCTCAATACAAGAGAGAAAGTAATCTTTTTTAAAATTATTTTTATTTTATTTGACACAGAGAAAGAGATCAGAAGTAGGCAGAGAGATTGGGGGAAGCAGGCTCCCCACCGAGCAGAGAGCCCAATGTGGGGCTTGATCCCAGGACCCTGAGATCATGACCTGAGCCGAAGACAGGCTTAACCCACTGAGCCATCCAGGTGCCCCAAGAGACACAGTAATCTTTTAAATGTATAATCACTTCTCTCACAGAAGCTTCTGATAGCTTCCCATCTCACTCAGAAAAAAATTAATCTTCATGATACCCGACAAGGTCACTTTCTCACCTTAACCTTTTGGACTCATTTTCTACTATTTCCACTTTGTACACTCCAGTCCAGCCACACTGTCTTCACTGAACATGTTCTTGATTTAGGGCCATTTCTATTGCTTTTTCTTCTGCTTGGAGAGGAGTTACTCAAATGTTTACTCACTTGCTAAGTTTCTGCTCAAAATTTACTTTCATAATAAACTCAAATCTGATCATTTTGTCTTTTAGACAAAATGTACCTGCTGATTAGTAACCTCTTTACCTATTATTTTCTTAATTTTTGTTCAGAGCACTTTTCATTTTCTGATATTACCATTTAAATATATTACCTCTGAATAATCCAGATATAATGGTCTGTTTTGTTTATTGTTGTATCCCCAGCACCTAGATAGTTGTATAGTTGATAGTCAATAAACACTTGTTCACTAAATAAATACTGTAATGCAATATAATGTTTACATTCAATGATGAAGTAGGTTTGTTTAATGTATCTGCCTATAATGGTGATGTTTAGTCTGATAGTAAGATGTGCTACTTGATTCTATTCAGTGTTACAACAGGTACACATATATTTTGAAAATAGATATTCTTAAAGTATCAATGCCTTGATTTCTTTTGACCAAAAAAATATTTTTGAACAACATTAAAGGAAGGTAAGAACTTTTGTTTTAAAGGGAGATTGGCAAAAAGTTGAAAATAATGTTCATGTAACAAATCAGATTTTTTTTCAACTTCTTAAAAGGTAGATTAGTGGGGTACCTGAGTGTCTCAGTTGGATAAGCATCTGACTCTTGATTTTGGCTCAGTTCATTATCTCAGAGTCCTGAGATCAAGCCCTGAGTCAGGCTTTGCACAAGCATGGAACCTGCCTAAGATTCTCTCTCTCTCTCTCTTCCCCTCTCTTACTCCCTCCCCCACTGCTCTCTCTAAAAAAAAAAAAAAAAAAAAAAAAAGTAAAAATAAATAGAAAATTAAAAGTAGATTAGTAATTCCCCTTAACTTGCAGGTCTGATATGAGATTTTTTTTTCTTTTAAAACAACAGAGAAGTTTTAAAAAGAAAAGAGAAAGTGGAAAATGAAATGTATGAGTTTGTGATACTATGTAGTGTAACTTTAAAATGACTGCATCCCTAATGCATAAAGAGAGGTTATATAGGTAAACTACTGTCATTGTTCTTTGAATGATGCATACTTTTCCTACAACATATGTGGTAATCATATATAATGATGTCACTCTGCCATCCTCAATAATTAACAAAAGAAATCCAGAAGTAAATTACGATGAGACTATTGTCAAAATATGGAGTGTCTTATGAGTAATACATTTTAAACATTGGCAGAAATTTTACAAATTGCATTCATAAATTAAATCAATATTTATTTTACCTCATGATAATAGATGTAAATATTTATTACCCTAAAGAAGAATGACTTTATAAAAAGATCTGGGATACCTGGTTGGCTCAGTCAGTTGAGTGTCTGCCTCTGGCTTAGGTCATGGTCCCAGGGTCCTAGATTAATCCCTGTGTCAGGCTCCCTGCTCAATAGGGTATCTCCTTCTGCCTCTTTCTCACCCCCCCCACTCATGCTCCCTCTATCTCTCAAATAAATAAAATCTTTTTAAAAATAAAAGATCAAATAACAATTTAAACTCAAAACAATTTAGTTTTAAATGATCAACCTTTTTCAATGTAGAAGAATCAGGGAGTAATGAAAAAGGAAAGATGATTATCTTGTGGAATATTTCTTCTTAAAAAGAGAGAAGGATGCCTAGGTAGTTCAGTTGGTTAAGCTTCCGACTCTTGATTTCAGCTCAGGTTTTGATCTCAGGGTCATGAGATCAAGCCCCAGTCCAGCTCCCTGCTCAGTGGGGAATCTGCTTGAGATACTTTCTCTCTTCCTCTTCCTCTGCCCCTCCCTCCATTCACATGGGCTCTCTTTCTCAAATGAGTAAATAAGTTTTTAAAAAGAGAGAGACAGAGACAGAATACTTATCATACAGGATTATCATAAGAATATAATGATGTAACATTTGAAAATCACTGTGTAGAATTACTACACTACTACTACTACTACTACTACTACTACTACTACTACATTGCAAACATTTAGTACGATAAATAACAATAGAATGAAAGAGAGAGAGGAAGGAAAGGGAAGGAAAGGAAGGAAGGGAGGGGAAAGGAGAAAAAAGGAGAGGAAAGAAACCTAGTAGTGGAATTATAGTGGTTCTTCCACCAACCAAAAAGATTCTGTAATACAGTGAAAACTTTCAAGTCCCATCCTGATTATTAAATCATTAGAACAGTTCAAAATCACACCAAACACCCTAATTTTAGTATCTCATGACCCTTTACTTTCAAAAGTTGGTATTACATTTGAAATTGGCCAATTTTAAATTCAAATAAAAATAATAAAGTGATGCCTGAGTGTCTCAGTTGGCATAGCCTCTGACTTGATTTCAGCTCTGGTCCTGATCTTTGGGTTGTGATATCAGGCCCTATGTCTGACTCACATGCTGGATGTGGAATCTGCTTAAGATTCTCTCCCTCTCTCTCTGCCCTTCCTCCCCTCCCCTGTTTGGACTCTTTCTCTATGTGATGGTATGATTCCTACCATCACAAAGAGTAAAATCCATTGACTTGAGTGTTAAGTAAATTAATTAAAAGTGAAATAAAGGAATCTCCATCTTAAAAGACAATCAAGAAAACAGAAAAATATGCAAAAGCTATTTGACCATGTATAAACTCCTATTACTGCCATATGTCAAAAGGAAATTGAATTTTTAAAAAATCCTTACTTAAAAGGTATTAAAAATTGTTAATAAGTAAAGTTGGTAAGAGGACTAGAGCGTGTCTCCCATATGAATGGTACTTTATTTACTTATTTACTTGTTTGTTTTTAAAGATTTTATTTATTTAACACAGAGAGGGTGAGAGAGAGAGATCACAAGTAGGCAGAGAGGCACGCAGAGAGAGAGGAGGAAGCAGGCTCCCTGCTGAGCAGAGAGCCCAATGATGCCGGGCTCGATCCCAGGACCCTGAGATCATGACCTGAGCCAAAGGCAGAGGCTTCAACCCACTGAGCCACCCAGGTGTCCCAGGTACTTTATTTAAAATCCAATATCCAGTGCTATATCTGTTACTTATTTTTGAATCTCAACCTGACCTAAAACAGCAATAGCAGTATCCTATAGAGTCAACTCAGTTGGCTAACAGCATGAGAGTAAGATATAAAACCACTCACCATAATGGTATAGATAATTGTACTTTTGAAAAAGCTAATTCCCCTAAGACAGTAATGGAAATAAAAATTTGTGAAATTAGATGAAATCCAAATACAGAAGAAATGAGAAAAATATGGTTTTAAATTTATTTCTTAAGTATCCCAAGATGCATAGTACTTTTATTTCTGGAATGTCATGTTTTGAAATATAGTAGCTAATTCTCTGCCAAGGGTGAGACTAGCAAATGCTCTTTGTCTAGATTTTACGTTTGGAGAATAATTTAAAAGTATTGACGTTTCCAAACTAATACATTCATCCAAGAGTTTTAAAATATTGCATCTTAATTGTGCATTAAACCTATAAAATAGGCAAAGCTGCTCATTAATAGCAAATTTTCATATTAACCTTTCTATAGTATTTTGAGAAACATTTAAAAATATAGGTTTTAATTTATATTAGTCATTAAATTATCTTCTCATAAATACTTTACTTCCTCTGCAGGATCCTTCATTAAGTGTTTATACCATTGTGCTAAGCACTGTAGGGGTATAGCAGTCTGCAAGGGTTGTCTGTCACCAGGAGCTTTTTGCCCAGTAAGGAAACAAAAATATGTCCTAGGAAACAAAAGTAAACTATGAAAGATAAAGGTTAATAAATAAACAACCAATTAGTAAATTAACTTCAGCTCCAAGAAGCATACCAAGCTCAATACAAGGATCCAGGGGTAATGTGATAAACATCTCACAGTGACTTTTCTATCAGAGTTTACTGGCGATAGATTAATAGCCAGATCAGGCCAGTGTAGATAGTAATTTACCAGGTAGAGGTGAACACAGTGTCATAAATCCTCCACTTACAAGATGCCTTCTGAGGATTTATGAAGATATTCCTCCAATTTACACACTAACATTTGTGACCATCTGAAAATGAAAGCTCCTGAATTAGCAGAGTGTGGTGTTCAGAATGCTTACCTTGGTGGGAGAACATGTGATTTTTGTTAATTACAATACTTCCAATGAGGATTTATGATGTTGGGCAAGTTCCATCATTTCTTCACACATAAAAGAAAAGGTTTTACTAGATGGGGGTTCTAAACCTGGGACCCCCCTCCCGACTCTCAGGTAGCTTAGTAGAATTCACAGGCCTGGTGAATTTGGATGGGAGAAAATATCTTCTCATTAACTAGCTTCAATTGGAACTCTAGTATGTGGAAAGAGCATCATGAAGGCATTAATGACATCTTTGAATTTGGTAGCATGAGAAATCAGTTATACATATTCATATCAGGCTATAGCTATTGCAGAAAACTGAAAATATTATTGTTATGATTTTCACCCTATATGTGGGTGACATATATTACTATATTGCAAACTAGATGTTTTAAAACATTCTGTAATTATACTATAATATTGCTGGTTTCTTTGTAATATCATGTTGTACTTTTGAAAAAATTGTTTTAATTTTTTTATAAACATATAATGTAACCCCACCACCCTCTCCTGACACTCCTTCCCCCACCCCCCTCAGTTTGTTTTATGACATTAAGAGTATCTTTTGGCTTGTCTCCCTCCCGATTCCATCTTGTTTCATTTATTCTTTTCCTACCCCCTTAACACGCTCCCCCGCCAGTGCATCTCCACTTCTTCATATCAGGGAGATCATATGATAGTTGTCATGTTGTACTTTTTATACACGTGAAAACATTATTTGAAAAATGGCCCTTAGCATTCTTGGGTTTACCAGACTTCCAAAGGAATACAAGACAAAAGAAAAAAAAAGTTGGAAAGTCCTGTACTATATCATCTCTAGGGTCTTGCATGGGTATAATAATTTTAAACATCTAAGTATTATCTAGATCACTCACAGTTTTTTTTTTTTAATTCTAACCGTGCAATGATTTCTAAGAGTGTTAAGGCAAAATGAAGATTAGTAGAGACAAACATATCATGAGTTTTTCAGAACCTTTAACACACTCTAGGGGCCTGAAACATTTGAATATGGAAATTGAAAACAACAGCAAGAAGGGCCAGCAACAAGCAATGCACTCATACTTTGCAGGGGTCCTTTGTTGTTTTTTCACATACTTCTGTTGCTGGCTTAGACACTGGTTTTTCTTTAACCTATTTTGGTTTTCTGATTCTCAGTCCTGGCTTTACCAATATTCCTGTGACCACTCATTCAATTTCATCTTCTGAATCACCTCTGACACTCGATCTCAAACAGCCAGACAATAACTTTTAGAAAATACTAGTAAAATATTCTTAAAGAATTAGCAAGTTAGGAAGTTTTTAGTGTTTGAGGAATTTAGTGAAGTCTAAGGATCAGTAGTATTTGGAGAATTAGAAGACACGGTGCTGGTATTCCAACCAAGAGGAATAGAGCAAAAGGAATATGCATGTGCTGGAGAGCGTGACGACAATGGCCTATCTAGAGGTATCCTATGCGTGTGTTTTTGCATGCATGTGTGCATGTTGAGGAACAGTGGAAAATAAGTCAAGTAGGCATGTAAGCCCATGTTATAGTAAGTCAAGAAAACCAGAAATCTAGAAAAAAAATTTTTAAATGAGACAAAAAATACTGCTTTGTACAAGTTATGTGGGAAATGGGGGAGAATGAATGTATTTACCTGATTAGAATCATTACTATTGCTTTTATTCTGTATTTTACATTACACTGTACTTTCATGCTGCTTTTATAATCTCAAATTTAGATCACTTACTTTTTTTCCTGAATGCTTTGGGCCTACTTTTTTGATAACTTTATAGTTTTCATTCTGATCATTAGATAGCTGTCCATGGCTCTGATCCATATGCTTGCTGCCTTTTGTTCATTTTTTCAGAGTCAAAGAAAACAAAGGTGGGTTGTAGGATCAGATCAGGTCACATCTACAATACAACTTGGGAAAATATTCTTTGTTCTCCACAGATCCTTTGGGACTTTGTCTCCATCTTCCCTAGTCTGCCTGAACCCACTCTGCTCTTTTCTTCTTCCATATTGTTTATTATTTATTAATAGAGCAGATAAATAATTTGGTTGGAATTTCATTGGAAGCTTTGAGAGAGTAAATTCTTTAGAGGTTTTATGATAAAAGCAAATAAACATGTGCAGTTCTCAATGACCCCAGCAGCTTATATGACAATAAGTTTTACTTATTTTAGTAAAATTTTAGTTTTATAAAATGTTACTAAAGTAGAATAAAAATAATGTTATTTCTAAAGTGCAAAATTTGTAATATAAAGATAAGTAAGCCTAAAAATATACCTATTCTACAATTACTAAGCAATTTCATTAAAAAACAAAAAATTCATTGATAGTTTTGATCATATCTCATAATTGAAATGTATCATAACACATTTAGCTCACAGCATGATTTCAGAGCAGTACACATATAAGCCTACCTTCCATAATTTACCAGTTTATAAAAGAGTTATATTCAGAGCTTTTCTTGACTCAAAAGCACTATGTTGATTTGCAAAGCATCAACAAAAAGACTTCAAGAGTTGCTCATGTTTACAGAGGAAAACTTTGTATAGAGATCATTAGTTTGGCTTTTAAAAATAGAAATATAGACATGCTACAGAATCATTGGCTTGCCAAAAGGAAATTGGCTATTCTATGATTTATATAGACTTTTCAAGAATAGCCTGCTACCTAAAGCCTCAAAAATGAGCATGATGTAGTGAAGTTTCTAAACTCAGGGAATGTGAAGAAATAAGGGAAGCATACAAGGAAAATGGTTTGTGTCTAAGCTAATAATGAGTTGTATAGTTGTTACTCACTGGTGAAAATAAACAAAATGTATCCAGAAGAAATTGTGTCTTCTGTAGCTAGTCTATTCTGTGTACCAAGATAAACTATCAGAATTGATTAAGCAAAGGGTATGACACTGTAATCCCAGAGAGATATGTGTTCAGGAATAAATATTTATACTGGTGGAGGTATTAGATTTATTTAGTCTAGATTTTTGAAATCTTTTAAGTCTTGAAAGTTATTTCAGTCTTAAATAATAGGTCTGTATTTATGGGTTGGTGGTTTTGTTTTGTTTTGTTTTGTTTTCTAGAATGTTGTTGTCCTAGGTAAACTTTATAATAATTTATTTTTGCTCTTTTGGAAAGTTATGATAGGTTTTCTTTTTTACCATGTTGTTAGAATAATAGAAACTTTTTCTTTCTTTCTGGGAAAATGGATACTATAAACAAGGTTTACTGCCTATCCTGCTTAAGACTTTAAATTGTTTCAAATTATCTTGAAAGTATCTTGTCATTTATATACATAAAATTTGCCATTTATGAAATGTATCTATTATTAGTTAGACTGCATTGAATTAGTATATTATTACTGAAATGATTACATAATGACAGTAGGGATCATTTTGGGAAAAAAATCATCCATATCTCAAAAATAGGACTGATGATCAAATTACCTATTAAATTATTATAGTATTTTTTACTCACTGTTCTCCAGATCTTTGCACAGTTTATTTTCATCATGCAGGCATCAAGGCAAAAGTTTCAGTCTTTATAGAGTTTACCTCTATGCTATCTAAAGAATTAATCCTTGTTCTTGCCACATATTCCCTCTCACTATAATATGTCCTCATACTTCTTCCATTTTGTTTTTATTTATAACATCTTTAATAAATGTAAAACTATTATTGTAGTTTTCTAGTCACTGTTATCTCCATATGAGTAGGGATCTTATTTATGTGTTTCCAAATATAGCTGTAGAAATAATGCTGATCCTAAGTAAGCAATAAATAAATAAACAGTCAAATGAATGAATAATCAGGAAAGCTAGTGTAAATTAAGGCTTGATGCTGAAGGTATATATTTAGTAGTCATTTATATAGAAATAAAGACTAAAGGTCTTAGATATTTAACTATTAGAAAAAATGTACATTCTAGGGATAATAATTGGAAAACACTTGGGTGCCTGGGTGGCTTAGTCAGTTGAGTAACTGACTCTTGATTTCAGCTCAGGTCATGATCTCAGGGTCCTGGAATGGAGCCCCACATTGGGCTCTGCTCTCAGCTTGGAGTCTGCTGGAGAATATTTTCCTCCCCCTCTCTCCCTCTCCCTCTGCTTCTCCCCTGCTCACTCTTTCTCACTCTCTCTCTCTCTCTCAAATAAATAAATAAAATAGTAAAGGAAACCACCCACCTTTGTCTTGGAGGTGGGGATAATTAATTCCTTTTTTTGTTGAATAATATCTCACTATATGAACAAGCTACAATGTGCTCAACTGTGCCCTCATTGATGGCCATTTGGCATGATTCAAGTTTGAGATTATTGTGAATAAGGTTGCTCTGACCATACATTTACAAGTTTTCTTATGGACATTTCATTTTGAAAAGTAAATACCAAGAAGTAGAATTCTAGATTATATGGTTAGTATGTTCTTAGCTTTAATAAGAACTGTCATATATTTATCCAGATTATTTGTACCATTTTACACTCCTTACCGAATATGTAAGTTCCAGTTGCTCTACACTTTGATTGTTAGTTGGCTGTATGACTTTTTTACTTTA
Source organism: Taxidea taxus jeffersonii (assembly GCA_003697995.1). Lineage (NCBI taxonomy): Eukaryota > Metazoa > Chordata > Mammalia > Carnivora > Mustelidae > Taxidea > Taxidea taxus. The sequence goes on from RCUC01155086.1 coordinate 17,181, forward strand.
ATCTTTTGTGTGAGTGTAAACTATTGTCTCCTAATGAAATGACATCTGCCTGATGAATAATGATGTAGAGTATCTTTCCATGGTTTTATTGGTAATTTTATATTTTTGGAAAATATCTGGTCAAATATTTTTCCTATTATAATTGAGTTTCTTGCTTTACTATTATTAATGTATTTTTTCTATTAAAACATTAATAATGTTCATAACATTAATATGATTTTTATACAGTGTTTGTATGTTCTGGATAAAAAACCTTCATCAGACATATGTACTAGGAATAGAATATTTTTGGGGCACCTGGGTGGCTCAGTGGGTTGAGCCTCTGCCTTCATTCAGCTCAGGTCATGATCTCAGGGTTCTAGGATTGAGCCCCACATCAGGCTCTTTGCTCAGCGGGGAGCCTGCTTCCTCACTTCTCTCTCTGCCTGCCTCTCTGCCTACTTGTGATCTCTATCAAATAAATAAATAAAATCTTAAAAAAAAAAGGAATGGAATATTTTCTCTCAGTCTGTAGATTGCCTGCTTATTTTTGTTGATGTTTTTTTCTGGAGTCATATATTCAGTTTTGATCATTTTTAATGTAATATTTGTCTCTTATTTAGTGATAGTGCTTTTTTTTGTCCTGTGTAAGTATTTATTCAAGATACAGTTTTGAAGATACTCTGCTATGTTTTCTTATAGAAATATTATGACTTTAGCTGTGATTCATCTAACTCTATTACCCATCTCCAATTAAATTTTGACTATTGAGTGAAATAGAAGTCGGGGTTCATTTTATTACCTATGGGTATCAGTTATTCAGTAGTACTTTTTAAAAAGACTTCCTTTTCTCATTGAATTACTTTCATCTCTGTCAAAAATCAGTTGACTGTATATTTGTGATTTTTATTTCTAGACTCTATTCTTGCCCTGTTTTTGATCTTAGAGGGAAACATGCAATGCTTCAGATTTAAGTATGTTATCTATAGACTTTTGTATAATATATATATATATTCATATATATATTATAAGAATTCTATCTCCTAAGGTCTATTTTAATTAGCAATAATCGCTCCTCGGATAAACCTCATTGGCTACAATACTGTCACTGCGCAAAGCTCCTAAGGTCTATTTTATATGTCTATTTTATAAAATAAAGATATTGTCTATCCCTAGTTTGCTAAAAGACTAATGCAATGAATGAGTGCTGAATTTTATCAAATAAATTTCTGAATTTACTGATTAATCATATCATTTTTCCCTTTATTCTATAATGTGATGATTTACACTGATTGTTTTTGAAGGTTAAACCAACCTTTCTATCCTGTGAAAAATATACTTGCATAATCCTTTTTATATATTGATGGACTAAAGTTACAAAGAGTTTGTGAAGGATTTTTGTGTTTGTGGTCATGAGGAATATTGGAATGTTTTGTTGTTCTTATATTGTTATTATAATTTCACTATTTAGTTTTGGAATTTGCAGAAAAGTAACTCATAAAATGAATTAGGAAGTATATCTTCTTTATTTTCTGAAAGAATTTGAACAATACTAGTATTATTTCCCCTTTAATTTTTGATGTAATTGACCGGTCAAGCCACTTGGGATAAGAGGTTTTTGTGTCCTTTATGTAATGATTTTTTAATTAAAATTCCAGTTTTTTTTAATAAGGAACTTTTCCAATTTTTCTTGGTATTGAATATATTGCTATATAGTTGTCCTTGATATCTTTTTTCTTTCTGAAGTCTGTGGAATTTGTAGTAATGTCTTCCAATTCTTGATATTGCTATTTGTGCTTTCTCTTTGTGTTATTGATTCATTATAAAAATGGTATTAATATTTTAAATTTTATTTTCCTTTTTTAAATATTTTAATCTGTTTTTATTGATTTATACATTTATGTTTATTTTTTGCTTTCTTCTATGTACTTTGGACTTAGTGTGTTTTTATTTTTCTCTAGCTTCTTACAGTAGATGCTTAAAATATTTTATTTAAAAGATTTCGTCTCTTCTTATAGATCCTTTTAATGTTACAATTTTCTCTATACACTACTGTTTTCTACTGAGTGTTCATGCTCTCCCCCAAAACCCATTATATTGAAATCCTAAATATTCCCAGGGTGATGGTATTAGGAGACAGGACCTTTGGGAGGTAATCAAGTAACGAGTGTGGAACCTCATGAATGGTATTAGTGCCCTTGTGAAACAGACCCCACAGAGTTTCCTTTTCCTTCTGCCATGTGAAGATACAGCAGGAAGACTTTATCCTACTTCCTTGTATATCTCAAAAGATTTGTTTTTGTCAAAAATCTATCTTTCCATTTTAAAAGAATGAGTAGAAACTAAAATAAATGTAAATTTTCCTTATCAAAGAGCATGACTCTTGCTCTACCAGGCTGCTAATGAAAGGATTGAATCATTTTTATCTGCATTTGAGCTCAGTCTTGGATTTTTTTGTGCCATTAGGTAGATTCAGCTCATTTCTGGTTCAAAGATCTTAAAACAGTAAAACTTTTGCTTTATCAGTTATTGGATTGTGAGCACTGGTGAGAAATCTTTACTTCTTTACACCCAAATTAGCAGCTTTCTAAAACTCCAAAGATATTTCTTTCTCTCTCTCAATCTCTAAATCTCTTAATCTCTCTCTCTTTCTCTGTGTCCTTCATGTTATAGACAATAGAAAGTCAAAGAACTTTCTGGGGGTAATTCTCTTTGCTTTCCATTCCTTCCCTTGGCTTTCTGTTTCTCAGGAAGTTCAGCCTATGGTTGTCTTCTGCAGTGTACTCTGAAGACCTAGCATATTTTATGATTATTTCCCTGCCTAACCTTCCTGCTCCCAGCAGTGAGCAGCATTATGCCTTGTACTGGTGAAAGCCTTGAGTGTTGGGGTTTTTCAGTTTTCCTGTCCTTCTAACAATTTGCATCATTCCTCTTGCTATCACTGTGCCTCTGGTGAAGGCCCACAGTAAAAAGTTGGTGTAGGAAAGCGACTTGTTTTGTTAATGGAGATCCCTGGGATTCTGTATCATCATCGCAGTCACAAGTTTATCACTTCTAATTTAAGAGAGACCGCTCTAATCCTCTAGATAAGAAAGTTTTGTCCATACTATTGCAAAGTTGTTGCCCTTCAGAGAGAACTAGAAGTTTCCACTTATTTATGGAAAGGGCAGTAAGCCAAGATACCTGATATTGGAGCTTAGGAACACTAATCCTACAGATTCTGGTCAAATTTTATATATATATATATATATATATACACATATATACATATGTGTATATATATATTGCAGTTAGGTACAAAAAGTAAGATGGTAGTATCCTGCTTTAAAAATAAACTAAAGTTTATTTTTTTTAAAGATTTTATGTATTTTTTTAACAGAGAGAGAGATCACAAATAGGCAGAGAGGCAGGCAGGGAGAGAGAGGGAAGCAGGCTCCCTGCTGAGCAGAGAGCCCGATGTGGGGCTCGATTCCAGGACCCTGAGACCATGACCCAAGCCAAAGGCAGAGGCTTGACCCAAGCCAAAGGCAGAGGCTTAACCCACTGAGCCACCCAGGCGCCCCAGTGATGTCTCTTTCTTAAATACCAAAGGTGTATGTTCTTTTTTAAATACCAAAGGTGTATGTATTGAGGCTTTAATCTATGTGCATTTTCCTGGCAGTCTGAACAGAATAAAATTTTTCTTTGGGCTGCAGTGTATTGGAGAGACCTACAGCAAATGAAAGGTGAATTAAGAGACAGTAATTTTGACAGAAGCTTAATACAAACTCAAACTAATATTATCATAAGTCTTCTCTCTGAAGAGGTAAGAAAGAGAAAGGATCCACTTATGTATAGTAGGATGAAAGCCAAGGCTTGTAAAGAAGGCAGTGTATTTAAACAGGAGGGTGGAGGTACAAACATGAGCAATTCCTGCCCCTGTAGCTGCAGCACTATTTGACAGGTTGCCTATAAAATTAGGCACTGGTGACATGGAATAGGTTTTGTCTTCCTTACCTCTTAACCTGGGCAACTTCTTTTTAACCACAGGGACTCAGCTTAGACACTGTCTCCTTAGATGGAATCCCACTTGATTTGTTTGAATCTCACTTGTGCTTCCTCAGTGCTCAGATTCTGTTAAGTTCCACAATAGAGAATAAATATCCATAGCGCAAAGTCCACAGTTGTTTGATTTCTGTCTCCCTTGCTCCCTTGCTTGGTGAGGTCTCTGATACATATTCAGTTTTTAGAAACACTTATTGGAGGAATGGGTGGATGACTAAATTAATAGATATAGTAATTAAGTGATTATATGTATATTTTTTCCCCATCTCAGGAGAATCTCTTTAGAAGGGAAGAACTGCAGAGTAACCTCTTTTTCAGAAAAATATGAGAGGCTTGAAGCAAAGTAAACCACTCAGAAGTGCTGGCTGAGCAATCCCAGCCACACAGACTTTTCTTTGTGATACCCATCCTCAGATCACTTTGTTGTGCCCCCACTGTAAGGATGATAGTACACACTGAAACCAGATGAAGGGCGGTCCCTAGGTTCTCTTATTTTCTTCTGCCCTTTATGGAGAGGAAGTGCAATGCAGCCAAGGCATAATCTTAACCTCTACTGTTCTAAAGACTCCCTACAGTCAAAGTCTGTATGAGAGAATATGAATCTCTTTGTGTATCAGCCAAACCTCTCTTCCTATAACTCAGAATTTCCCATTATTTTCAAGGATTATGGATTATTTTCCT
>RCUC01155087.1:0-33380 GCA_003697995.1 Taxidea taxus jeffersonii
GGTCAAAGTCAGATGCGTGATGGAACTGATTATAGTTTGCATTTACACAGGATTTTCCAGGCTCTAGATTCACAGACTTTTCGAACTTTGCCTGTCATGAAGGTGAAGAACAAACCTGAAACACAGCAACCCTATGCTGGCACATGGGGATTTGATAGACTGAAGTGTTGCATTTAATTGAAAATATAGGCGAATGTTAAGTAAGAAGAATGCAATTATGTGAACTGGAAGAGTGCCAGGCCTCTTTCTCTGTCCTGAGGGCATTATGGACTCCCAAGAAGTGACCAGATTGTCAGTGCTAAGGCTTACGTGTGAAGGACACCACGGGAGCGACTGTCACTGGGGAGCGTTATAAAGTGAGAGTGGGGATTTTATTTCTTGCAGTGAAATGGCCCTCATCTAGATGACAATACAATCATAGGGTGGAGTGACCTAGAGAAAAGATCTTTGCATAAGCACTTTTTCTATTTTATCCTTTTGTTAGAAACCTCAGAACCGCATATGAATGTTGGCTTAAATTGTACAAAGTGAAGCATCACCCAAATAAAAATAATATAATGGAGGATGAAGGACAGAATTCTGGAGGTCTAACCACTTCAAATGAATTACACATATTTCCAACTCGCTGCATATATTTTAAAGGCTAATTACTCAGGAGAGAGGATAGATACGTTCACTTTATATTTTGGAGCTGAAGAAAATACATATGAAAGAGTCAGGGAAAAGGGTAAGGCTACAAAGAAATACTTTCATGTAGACCGTAATCCCACAGGCGGTTTTATTGTTAATATTTTTGTGGCATTTTCCCATTTTAACCTTTATTTTTACATATTAATGTTTCCTTTCTCAACTCTTTGATATGGCAGCTTGACACGAGTTCACATGTTCTGACTGAAAAATGATTGCACTGATGCAGTCTTGTATTTTATTTCCATTTCATTCATAAAAAAGCAATGGAAACAAGAAATGAACTGACTGGTGAGTGGCTGTGGTACGTCAGGAGCCCTCTGCTAGGCCTAGGTACCTTTCTACTCTGCGTATTTCTTTTAAAATGGCCGTGTTGTATCGGGAGACATTTTTGACTTATAGAAAGATCTTTACATTCTCAGGTATACTTTCGAGACATGGCTTTTCTTTTCCCAACTTCTTTTCTTTATGCTAGAGCCCTGATCTGAGTCCGTCATCAATAGTCTTCTTATTTCTTACATATACGTCATTGCCATTGCAGCCCTAACCCCCATTTTGACTGTATTTGGACGTAAGGTGTTTAGGAGGTGAGTCAGGTTAAATGAAGTCATAAGGGTGGGGTTCTAATTCAATATGACGAGTGCATACTTGGAGGAACAGCCACCTAGGGGTAAAGAGGTCATCTGCAAGCCAGGAAGAGAGTTCTTGCTAGAAACTGATCCCTGCCAGAATCTTGATCTTAGACTTTCCAGCCTCCAGAATTATGAGAAAATAAATGCCTATTGTTTAAGCCACAGACTGTGCTATTGTGTTATGGCAGTTCAAGCAGACTAGGACACTTGTGTCACACATATTCCTTCCCCACCATATCCTCAACCCCACCTGTGGCCATTTTCAAAATCAGAGATTGCATTGTTCTGAAAAATTGCTAATTAAAAACAAAAATCTCGGGCCCCCCGGGTGGCTCAGTGGGTTAAAGCCTCTGCCTTCGGCTTAGGTCATGATCCCAGGGTCCTGGGATCGAGCCCCTCATCGGGCTCTCTGCTCAGCGGGGATTCTGCTTCCCCTTCTCTCTCTGCTGCCTCTCTGCCTGCTTGTGATCTCTGTCTGTCAAATAAATAAATAAAATCTTTAAAAAATAAAAAATAAAAAATAAATAAATACAAACAAAAATCTCAATCAAGATGTGAACTCAGAATTTTCACCACAATGTTTACTTCTCAGCTGAACTTAAATGACCCACAAAGCTTCTCAACATTTTTCTGTGCTTTGGGTCATAGGATTTCAGTGTTGGGAAAGAGATAACCCATACTATGACAGAAATCATGTGTGGTACGTTGCATTATGCATCCCCACCCATTGTTGGGGCTTGATGTGGGAGGCATAGAGCCTACCTCTCTGTCCCCTCTTAACATCTTGCTTTGTCATTCACTTGTTTGATCAGTGAAACATGAGCGGAAGTCATAGCGTGCAGTTTTTAGCAGAAATTTTAATAGCCACAGTTGGTTTTGCCAGTTTCCTCATTCATTTCTCTATGGCAATCACAAGACATGTTTGAGAATTGGAGCTACGTGATTCCAACTCCCAGCCATCGGGTTCCCCCCAGCTGCTCAGTCTCTCTGAGACTCTAGTCACTGTATATTAAAGAGGAGCCATTTCTGCTATGCTATGCTGAAATTATTAACACAAAGAATCATAATCATAATCAAATTATTTTTTTAAACCACTAAGTTGTGATTGGTATTTATGCATTGTAAATTTAGCCAAGATTTGCCTGTCAAAGAGTTTTTGTAAAAACCCTTTGTGCCTAATGTGAAGATGTGTCTTTCCTGGGGAATTTTGCAGTTGCATCTTCGAGATACTCCAAGGGCATATATATAGCTATTTCTTTAATTGATTTTATTTTTTTACATAAAAAGTTCGGGAAAAAATGGGTAATGTAAAGTGATTTGAAGCAGCAAATCAATCTTATCAACAGAGCACCAGACCTACCAAAAACAAAAACAAAAACAAAACAGAGCACCAAGCTGACTAAAACAGCAAGGCAGCCTGCTTTGGAATATTTACATGATAAACCTTGTAGGAGAACTTAAACCATCATTACAGAGCCCTTCCTGTGATCTAGAACAAGGAGGCTAAGGCAAAATGAAAAACAAAACCAAGAAAAAACAGACCAATCATTTTCAATATATTCATGTATACATCAAAATATAGTACAGATCGTCAGGGTGAGGGGTCAAGGGAGGGGATGAGCATCGGTTTGGGCACTGACAGTCCCTTCTGGGAGGAGACATAGGTTTGGGAACGGGGCTAGGGATCTTAGCAGGATCCTTCCCTAAGCCCTTCCCTCTGATGGCCTCCAACCACACCCCCACAGCTCACAAGCATGGATCAGTTGTTGTACTTGGAGCTCGTTTCCATGGCTGTCAATTGAAATGTGCAGGTCTCAATTCCCCAGGGCATTGTGTCACCAATAGCACAGCCCTGATGGAGGGTGGGTGGGTGAGTGGGCCCACAGTGTTTCTTCTCCTGAGTGTATCCTACCTATTCTCCTGTCCTCCCACCTTGGCCCCATGAGTCACTCTAATTCAGTGTCTTCTTTGGCTTTGTAAACAGCTCCAGTTTTATGCATGTACTTGTTAACATACTTGTTGGTTTCATATTTTATTCTCTTTGCACTCCGGGTCCTCAGATTCTTATAGTATTTCAGCTCCTTATTCATAATACCCTGAGTCAGCTTGTAAGCAAGGTGTTTAAAGACATCAGTTGTAATTCTTTCCATTTTGTAGTCAGGTTTTCAGTAAGGGTTCATGCCCTGGACAATGAACTGGGATATCTCTCCTCTGAACACTTCTTTGCTTTTCTTAGCCAGCTCACTACAGGTGTCTGCTTCTGCTGCCTTAGGCTTTTTTGAGGCCTTCATGGGGTTTTCATCATATGTCGGGGTTCTTAGGTCCATCTCAGCTTCATGCTCAAGGCTGGCATCCTCTCCTGGGCCTTCCCAAATAGGAGGGTCCCACCGAGTCTGCCTTGTGATCTCATGGTAGTAATAAATCTTCCCTTCTGGATCTTGGCCTGTCTTCTAGTTGGGAGATAAGACAACGGCTTTTTGGATTGGGAGAAGAGGGGGGTGGCAGATCCAGAAGATTATTTTTGTTACCATTTCTGGGGGCTGTAAGGGCCGAGGCTGCCATGTTGCCACTTGCAGTCATGGCTGCAGTTTTCTGTACCATCAGCGCATGGGCTGTGCATGAGCTGTGGAAATCTGTTGTCCCTGGGTGTACTGACGACTTGGCTGGGTCGTCAGTACACCCAGCTGTACAGCTGGTGGAGCTGTCTGTGAGTAGGGTGATGTTCACACCATAGACAGTTGGATAAGTCTGTCCTTGGTAATATATGGTTGCTTGAGACTGCAGCAGGAGAATATTCCTGCTGGACACCGACAGGCTATTGGTCTGAATCCCAAACCCCACGATTCTAGCCCTGGATTGGGCCTGGGGCTGGCACTGGCAAGATGATGGTGCCGGAAGTCTTGTTGAACCACCTCATCACTTTGGGTCACATACTGTGAACTTGAAACTTCCCAGGGGCTGCCACATGTAGAGGGGCAGTGAGGGGTTCCATACAGTGTTCCACCAAGGGCTGAGAATGATCATAAGGAGCAGGAGAACACACAGGGTCCATGCTGGGTGTGGGGAGGAGCACCTTTCCAGCAATGTCCATTGTTAGGATCCATGCTGGCCTACATGGGATAACCTGGTGAGTAGCCAGCAAAGGGTTGATGAGGGGCATTGTAGCCAGGAGAGTCAGAGGGCAGTGGAGACGTCATTCCCAGAGTCTCCATCCGATGCTGTTGTTAATGAGCCTCCCGCAGAGCTGCCTCTTGATCAAACAACCTCCAGTGCTCCTCTCTGGAAAAGTGTATTGTGGTCTTTAATTCGTACTTTCTTTCTAGAAGTTGGTGTATCATCTCTACCATCTGGCCTTTTGATCTCACCCACAGGCCAAAGGATCTCATCCATTTTTCTCTTTTGAGTTTGCTTGTCCCGGTCTATCTCTCTTGGCCTGTTAGGAGTCTTTGGGGCGGCTGTTGATCTCTGAAACCAACAGCATCCCTTCATTTTCCAGTTTCTGTGTTCTCCTTCTCAGTTTGACTTTTCTTTGGAATTCAGCCTACCTCCTTTAGGTCTTTGCAACTGTCACCCATGAGCTTGGTGGCTAAATAACTCCTATCTATGGTTTTATCTGTCTGTTCCTGGCTCCTCCCAACTCTCCACATCAGATAGCCTGCTCTTTGTCTTAGAATGGTGTTTCCTCAGCAATGGTTCCTTCCAGTTCCGTGCCCCTGCCCTCCTTGGCCATATTGCAGCGCCAGCCTTGGCTTCAGATGTGGAAAGCTCACTGGGTTCCATGGCGATTTCACCGTCAGCTTCAGCTTCAGACAGCTGTTGTGTCACTGTTGGTTACCTCCTCTGCTTCATCTACAGGGACCTTTTCTAACTAGACATAGGTTCACTTCTGATGTTAGTTTTCAACATGCAGGTTCTCAGAAAATGTAGATACTGTAAGTTCATGGTTATATACATTTTTCCACCAGAGACCTCTGTACCAGACACCTTTATAGACCTCAGCTGAAGCAGTTCCAATGTTAGCTGATGTGCAGACCGCAGGATTTTTTGTTTCTTTGTTTTAAACTGTTTTAGGTTACCAACTGGTAAAAATGAAAGTAGTCACTAAACTTGATAGTTGATTGATTGATTTTTAAAGATTATTTATTTATTTATTTATCCATTCATTCATTCTTTGAGAGGGGAGAGAGGGAGAGAGAGTGCATGGGGGAGAAGCAAAAGGAGAGGGACAAGCAGACTCCACGCTGAGCGCAGAGCCCGATGCTGGGCTTGATCTCACAACCCTGAGATCATGACCTGAGTCCAAATCAAGAGTCACAGGCTTAACCGACTAAGCCACCAAGGCTCCTGGATACTTGATTTATTAAAGAACTTTTGGTTAAAAAGCATTTTCTCTCAGAAATGGTTATTCTGTTGTCTTTTAGCACTTAAGTATTGCTGTTGAGAAATCTGGTTATGCTGCAGTTGGGCCTTTTTCTAAAACTGCACCCTGGCTTGGCTTCTTCCCCTTCACTGTTCTACTTCTGCCTTATCCTTTACAAGTTTTCTTGGGAGCCTACCCTTAGTAAATCACTTACACACACCTCCAGATGTCAGGGTTTGCTTCCTGACATCACAGGTAGGACAGGTGGGAGAATCAAATGTTTCATCCTCCAAGAAATAGGCATTTCAAAGAAGGGTAAAAAGCCATTGAGGCGCAGAGCGGTCACTAAGTAGGCCCTTGATTTTTGAGATAATTCAAGTAGGGAAGGATAAGAGAGCATAAGAAGTTTCATTTGAGAAGGCCAAAGGTAGTGCATTTTAAATCAAAAACATTGCAGAGTCTCTACTCTCCTTTCAGACATCTGCTTTTTTGGCGAAATTTTAGCTTCTACCATCTCATAAACACCAGTTGGACACCTTTTGTTCCTGTCTCAATTTCTGGATAGCTTTTGAATTCCAGTAGGTTATTGTTAATAAGGTAAATATATTGCAAAGTCTAATCAAATTATTCAGTGTCTTGCTTTTTATTTATCAAATAAAAGATCACAAGCTTCAGATACAAGAAACTTATTGAAAAGCTGCATCTAAACACCTACTACTTCATTTTCCTCAGGACATTAATCTTTCTATTTATCATCTTTGCTTTTTCATATGTTCTGACCCTGGCACATTATCACAAATTCATAAGAGCACAATGAAAACAATACTTACTTGTGCCTGTGCTGTGACAAATTGTTACCACCTCCCCAAAGAGGAAAACATGTAGAAGCTCCACTTTAAACCACGTTTTCAATAAGATTCTTCATTTGCTATTATCTCCTTTTCCGTCTCAGTATTCGTAGTTGCCTACAGAGATACTGTTCCCGCTGTTCACTAAAGTTCCTGCTGTGCCTGAAAGCTAGTTCCTGACAGTTCACAGTCACCTCTGTGAGAAGAAACTAGGGCTCCCAAACTCAAAAATGCTTGCTCCAGAAGAAAAATGCTCATATGTTTTATTTCTACCGTCTTCCGACATTCCCATCACTGATAAATTATAGAAAGAGGACAAACGAAGGATGAGTTCCATGATTAACATTTCAATGCCGGTGCTGACCTCCCACTGGGATATATTTCCCACCTGACAGGTGGTCTATTCTGCTGAAGTACTACTGAGCTGGTGAACTTAAGCAAGAAATATGACCCACCTCTCAGACCTCAGAGCAGCAGGGTTCACGTAACCATCTGAAAATCTCATGTTGAAAATCTCTTCAGTAATATCTTTATTAACTGGCACCTCTGATCTGCCCACTTGGAAATTTCTGTGGTTGATGCAAAAGGAGATAATAGAACGAGTGCCTTGTTCCTCACATCTTCTAGGGAAATCTCTCACCAGCATCTGAAAGACTTCTAATGGGCTTGGATTATAAACTTAAGAAAACTATACTTACATAATGAAATAGCATATGTAGTCTTTCTTTAGATTAGAACCATTTTTAGTTTTAGTTTCCTTTGAGATTTGATAATAAATACATGCTAAGGCTTCTCATTATAGGAGAAACAGAGTTATTGGCAAATATCCAAAGTATTAGGAAAAGTGAGAATCTCTTCTTTGTAATAATTACATATAACAGTAATTAATGGTCTGGGACTTGTGTGATTAAATAGATCTCATACCTAGATTTTTCTGTAAGTCAATACACCTGAGTATTTTCAGTTTCTAAACATATCTACTTTCTTAATTCATATCGACCCCATTTCTTTTAAATTGTACCTCCAAGTATTTGAAGTTCTCCAAAGCGTATCTATTTTATCCTCTTTCTAACTCACAACAGAAGCCATGTCAATGTAATTAACTTTGATAACCTATTTAGCATAAAGTTATTATAAGTGAACAAAGAGCACAAAAACTTTCCAGAAAATCCCCCAAATTCTTAAGATTTTTATTTAGAGAACATGTTGCCATCTTTAAACCTTAAATAATATCTATTGTGAGAAAACAAATCAAGTTTTACAAAAAATTTTTTTTGAAAATTTTTAATGAAGAAATATTTTGAATAAATTATAACGAAGAAAAAACCCAGAGGTGGGCTTAATCATCAGGTTTCAATTGCATAGATCATAGATAAATATTTTTAGCCAAAGATCATCTATCATCAAATCTAGTACAATTTCAAAAAGTATTAGCATAGTTGAGATTATATTTCTTCTAGTAGAAGAAATCTACTCATTTTTGAGAAAGCCCTCAAACTTCTGGTTACATGACAACTTGTTATCTACCTGTCTGTCTATCACCATCTATCTTAAAATTTTAATTCTGGTAGAGTTAACATATAGTGTTCTGAGTTTCCTGTGTACAATATACTGATTCAACAATTCTATACATTACTCAGTCCTCATCATGATAAGTGTGCTCTCTTTTTTTTAAAGTTTTTATTTAAATTCCAGTTAGTTGACATAGAGTGGAATGTTAGTTTCAGATACATGATACAGTGATTCAGCACTTCCATACAACACTGGATATTCATCACAAGCGCACTCCTTAATCCCCATCACCTATTTAACCAATCCCCACACCAGCCTCCATTTTAGTAACCACCAGTTTGTTCTCTAGTTAAGAGTCTGTTTCTAGGTTTGCCCCTCTTTCTCTTCTTTTCCCCTTTTACTCTCTATTTTCTTTCTTAAATTCCAAATAAAGTAAAATCAAATGGTATTTATCTTTCTCTAACTTGCTTACTTTCTCTAACTTACTTACTTACTTAGCATGGTACTTTCTAGATTCATCCATGTTGTTTCAAATGGAAAGATTTCATTTTTTTATGGCTGAATAATATTCCTATATATATATATATATATTCCTATATATATATATATACACACACATATATGTATATATATACATATATTTGTGTATATATATATATATATATATACACACACACACACACATATCTACATATACCATTTCTTTATTCACTCATCTGTTGATGGATCCTTAGGTGGATTACATAATTTAGCTATTATAAATAATGCTGTAATAAACATAGGGGTGCATATATCTTTTCAAATTAGTGTTTTTATATGCTTTCGGTAAATACCCCATAGTAGAATTCCTGGATCATATGGTTGTTCTATTTTTAACTTTTTAAGAAATCTCTATACTTTTTTCTACAGTGTCTGTACCAGTTTGCGTTCCTACCTGCAGTGTCTAAGATATCTTTTTTCTCCACATCCTCACCAACACTTGTTGTTTCTTGTGTTTTGATATAAGCTGCTCTGACAGGTGTGAGATGTTATCTCACTGTGGTTTTGATTTATATTTGATAATGAGTGATATTGAGCATCTTTCATATGTCTGTTGGCCACTTGTATGTCTTCCTTGGAAAAATGTCTATTCGTGTCTTCTGCCCATTTTTAATTAGATTATTTGGGGGGTGGCGTTGAATGGTAGAAGTTCTTTATATATTTTGGATACTAACCCTTTATAAGATGTGTCATTTGCAAATATTTTCTCCCATTCTGTAGGTTTCTTTTAGTTTTATTGTTTCTTTTGCTATGCAGAAGCATTTCTTTTATTTTCTTTTTTTAAAGATTTTATTTATTTGCCAGAGAGAGCACAAGAGTACAATTAGGAGGAGTGGCAGGCAGGGGAGAAGCAGGCTTCCTACTGAGCAAGGACCCTGGGATCATGATCTGAGCCAGAGACAGATGCTTAACTGACTGAGCCACACAGGCACTCCACTATGCAGAAGTTTTTTATTTTGATATAGTCCCAATAGTTAATTTTTGCTTTTGTTTCCTTTGCTTCAGGAGACATATCTAGAGAAATGTTGCTATGGGTAATGTCAGATAAATTACTGCTAATGCTCTTTTCTAGGATTTTTATGGTTTCAGGTCTCACATGTAAATCTATAATCCATTTTAAGCTTATTTTTGTGTATAGTGCAAGACAGTGGACCAGTTTCATTTTTTTCCATGTAGTTGTCCAGTTTTCCCAACACCATTTGTTGAAGAGACTATTTTTTTCCCGTTTTATATTCTTGCCTCCTTTGTCAAAGATCAATCTATCATATAATGGTAGGTTTATTTCTGGGCTTTCTATTCTGTTCCATTGGTCTATGTATCTATTTATGTGCTATTACTATTCTGTTCTGATTGCTACAGCTTTGTAGTATATCTTGAAGTCAGGGATTGTGAAAGCTCCAGTTTTCTTCTTCATTCTCAAGATTGCTTTGGCTACTTGGGATATTTTGTGATTCCATACAGATTTTAGGATTATTTGTTCTAGTTCTGTGGAAAATACTGTTGGTATTTTGATAGGGATTGCATTAAATCTGCAGATTGCTTTGGGTAGTAGAGACATTTTTGCAATATTTGTTCTTCCAAACTGTGAGCATGGGATAGGTTTCCATTTGTTTGTGTCATCTTCAATTTCTGTCATCAATATTTTATAGTTGTCAGAGTATAGGTCTTTCACCTCCTCAGTTAAGTATATTCCTAGGTATTATTTTATTATTATTATTATTATTTTAAAGATTTTATTTATTATTTGACAGAGAGAGACACAGCGAGACAGGGAACATAAGCAGGGGGAGTGGGAGAGGGGGAAGCAGGCTTCCCGCTGAGTGGACAGCCTGATGCAGGGCTCCATCCCAGGACTCTGGGATCATGACCTGAGGCAAAGGCAGATGCTTAATGACTGAGCCACCCAGGTGCCCCAGTATTTTATTATTTTTGGTACAACCATAAATAGATTATTTTCTAATTTCTCTTTCTTCTACTTCAGTATTACTGTATAGATATGCAAAGGATTTTAGTATGTTGACTGATATTCTGTGACCTTACTGAATTCATTTATCAGTTCTTGTAATTTTTTGAAGTAGTCTTTTGAGTTTTCTATATATAATATCATGTCATCTGCAAATAAAGAAAGTTTCACTTCTTCCTTACCAATTTGAATGCCTTTTATTTCTTTTTCTTATCTGGTTGCTGTGGCTGGGACTTCCAATAATATGTTGAATAAAAGTAGTGAGAACCGATATCCTTGTCTTTTTCCTGACCTTAGGGGAAGAGCTCTTATATTTTCCCCATTGAGTATGATGTTAGTTGTGTGCTTTTTATATATGGCCTTTATTATGTTGCGGTATATTCCTTGTAAACCTACTATTTTGAGGGTTTTTATCATGAATGAATGCTGTACTTTGTCACATGCATTTTCTGCATCTATTGAAATGATCAGATGGTTTTTATCCTTCCTCTTTTTAATGTGTTCTATGATGTTGATTGATTTACAATTGTTTAACCCCTCTTGCATCCCAGGAATAATCCCGCTTGATTGTGGTGATTGATTTTTTAATGTATTGTTGGATTCAGTTTGTTAATGTTTTGTTGAGGACTTTTTCGTTTATAGTCATCAGAGATATTGTCCTGTAATTCTTTTTTTTTTTTTTTTTTTTTGTGGTGTTTTTATCAGGTTTTGGTTTCAGGGTAATTGTGGCTTCTCAGAATGAGTTTTGAAGTTTTCTTTCCTCTTCTATTTTTTGGACTAGCTTGACAATAGGTATTAACGTTTCTTTAAATATTTGGTAGAATTCACCTGTGAACACCTGTGAAATCTAGTCCTGGACTTTCTTTCATTGGGAGTTTTTTGATTACTGATTCAATGTCATTGCTTGCTAGTAATCAGTCTATTAAAATTTTCTATGTCTTCCTGATTCAGTTTTGGGAGATGATATGTTTTTAGGAATTTATCTATTTCTTCTGGTTTGTCCAGTTTGCTAGTATGTAATTTTTTATAATATGCTTTTATCATCCTTTGTATTTCTTTGGTGTCACTTATTACTTCTCTCTCATTTCTGTTTTGGGATTGTTTAGCTCCAACCGTGTTTCTGTCCTTCCTACTCTCTTTGATGTGGCCTCCTCCCTACATTTAGCTGTGAGAGTCCATTCTGCCAGTCTTCAGGTCTTCTTCTGGGTTATTTGCCCTGCTGTGTGTGTTACCTACCTATATCCATGGGACAAAGTAAGCCTTGGGTTCTCCTACTCCGCTATCTTCCATGGAAGTCCTACTACATGAGAGTGCAGTTTGGGTTTTTATTCCATAGGTTTGCTTCTTGCTGCATTGATTTGGTATTGGTTGTCTCTCTAGCAGTATATTAATTTGCTTTGGAAATCCTAGTTACTGACTTCCAGGAAAATAATAGGTTTCTTCTTTAAGCACATCTTAAACATACATCAGTATTTAGAGATTCTCACAAAGGTATAGTAAAGAAGACAACTGGGAGGACTGTCAGATAATAACTAGTCATATGTGTTTATACTGTGACTTATGTCATCTGTGCAGGATAACTTCAAATATCAGAAAATTCTTCTTGCATTGGGAAAAGTGAATAGAAAACTAACCAACTCTCTATGACAGCACAAGCCAAATAAAAGTAAAACCTTTTCTTTTCTTGTTTGTTTTTTATTTTCTGTGTTTAAAACATTGCTAAGGGTTTTAGGTAAGATGAGGAAGATTCCAAGTGGGAACAGAGAGATTGATTAGAAAATTCAGTCCAAATTTTCTTATCTCAGAGCTTAAAAGAGGCAAGGGAAATTGATATTTTATAATGAAACCCTTGAGGGTTCCTTCAATCCTCTCAAATGCTAGACCTATTTTCTAGAGAAGAAAAGAAATATCTGGCAATATTTTTATGCATTTACTAAAACTAAAATATGCACAACTTTTTAAAATTTTGGATGAATATTGTTGGCTATTCTTTTAGATCTGTACCTTAATGTACTAAAACTCAATATGATACTAGGAAATTTCCTTCTAAAAAAGTTTTAATTTAGTAAAGAAAACTATAAATGTAATCCAAATATGAGCTATTTGGGTTATTCAGACTACATTAAAATGATAATTAAAATTATCAAATGTTGGCTTTAAAATCTAAGGATGAATATTTACATGTGTGCAGCTAATTCTACCAATTTGAATGTTTTTGAAGTTATAAAAAGCCAATTGTTTGAGATACAGTGTTTGAAGATCTAACTTTGAATGGGAAATTTGATGTTTTTTGTTAGCATGAAATGCTGCCATTTGTCAGAGGAAAGGAGAGAAATATACAGAATTTGTTGCTAGCATGTACCAAAACTGAGACCTAATTTCCTTGCATTTTTGTTTAATACTGTTCCAATCGGAGGCATGAAATGAGCTGGACACATCATCTGAGGATGGCAGCTTCACAGGGAACCGCTAACCTGCTAAAAGGCTTTGTATGTGTTTGTTTATTTGGGGATTGTATTTCTCAGTTTATGGATGCTTATCCAGAACTAGCTTTCTACACTGGCAAGCAAAAATGAATGTACTTTGAATGTGTGTGTGTGTTCTGGTAATATTGACCTCATTGGGACTTCATTGGGAAACTAGTAACTATTTGTTGAAGAAAGTGGGGTCTTGGAGTCTGGAAATTTTAAAAGAATAAAGATTAATCAGATATGCTTGCAATAAAATCTGGCTACTGCCTGATAGGTAACTGAGTGAAATAACATTGAGTGGTGAAGATTTATTATATAATGCATAAGCAATTTGTTAAGGGAAAGATAATGTTCACATGTTAAAAATGTCAATGTGCAAATGAAAGCAAACATGGTTTTCCTCTCCTAATCCCTGGCAGGCATGCACATCATAATGAATTTTCTCCCTTGATTCCTTTTGGTTCATTTATGTTATTGTATTGTATGGTCATAAATAAGGCTAAGCAACTATATGATATAGATAGGCAAACATCAGCAGCAAATCTGCATATGGAAAAGTTAAGAGGCATGTTGTCTGGAGTGAAGATTTCCATAGTTGGAAGGGAACTGTAGAGACTATGGGGCAAACTGGATGGACCAGCCTGTAGGCAGAAACGTCTTGATTAAAAACTTTGGTTGTACCTTATTTTAACTAATGATCTACTATATGGTGAGTAACATAACACAAATTTTAAAAAAAGAGAAAGAAATGGACTCATATTTCTTAGTTGTGATTTTTGTTATGTAATCTTTTTTTCCCTGAAATTTTCTAGGCTCTTATTTTAGCCCTTTCACACTCTGGTCTCAGTTTTCGGTTTTTCTTCCCAACTTTGTCCTTCAACATCTGCTCTGACATCCCCTTCTCCTTAAAAATGGGTCCAATTCATAGTTTCTTGAATCACATCTAATTTCCTCAGGCCATTTTTCTCACCCATAAAACTAGTCTCCCTTCTCTACCCGTCTACACTTATTTAAACTGTATGTAGACACTATTCTAACTCCTTTAAGAGATTTTCTTTGAGAATTCTGGGCAGAATTGACTTATCTGTTCCCTGGATTCTCTCCCCTCGCTTTACCTTTTGTACTGTGTGTGGGTGTACTGTGTTGATGGCATGCTGTTATATTAGTATCTGTTGCTGTCATATCAATCTAACATGCCCTTAGAAGCTTAAAACAGCACTAATTTGTCATTGCATAATTTGGTAGTCAGAATTTCAGGTACATGGTGGTGATGGTGCGTGCATACTTTTTTTTTAGGATGGGTGGTGCATACTTATTCCCAAAATGTTGAGTCATATACATTAAATATGTATAGCTTCCTACATGTCAATTAGACCTCAATAAAGTGTTTTTTGTTTTAAAAATAAGTTTAGGCACAGAATGACTCAGCTGGTTCTCCTCCTCAAGTCTCCCAAGACCAATATCAAGGTGTCAGCAAGGTTGCATTCCTTTCAGGAAGCTCTGGGGGAATGACACTTCCAAGTTCATGCAAGTTGCTCACAGAATACAGGTCCATGCAGTGGTCTTGGACTAAGGTCTTTATTTCCTTGCTGGTTGATGGCCTGAAGTCCTTTCTCAGCTTCTAGGGGCCCCTATATTCCCTGGTGAGTGTCTTCTTTCCTCCATCTTCAAAGCCCCACCAACAGGGTGAGTCCTTATGCTTTGAATATTTTTGACTTCCCCTTTTGGAGAATATGTTTTGCCTCTAGCCAGAGAATTTTCTTCACTTTAATGGGTTTATATGATTACATTGGGTTCACCTGAATAATTCAGGATAATCTATTTTAAGGACCATAATCTTACTTCCATATCTTGGCTGTTGCAAATAATGCTGTAATAAATGCAAGAGTGCCTCTATTTCTTTGAAATCCTATTTTCTTTTTTGGGGGGTGTGGGTATATATCCAGAAATCAAATTGCTAGATCATATGGTAGATCTATTTTTGATTTTTTTTTAGGAGCCTCCATACTGTTTTCTATAGTGGTTGGATCCATATCAGTACATGAGTGGATAAAGAAATTGTGGTATATATCTATATCTCTACATATAGATTCACACACACACACTAGAATTTATTCAGTCATAAGAAAGGAGGATATCCTGTCATTTGTGACAACATGAATAGACCTTGAGCACATTATGCTAGGTGAGATAAGTTAGACAGAGAAAGACAAATGCTACATGTTATCACTTATAGGTAGAAGCTAAAATAGCTGGACTCATAAAAACAGAGAGAGAGTAAAATGGTGGTTACCAGGAGATGGGCAGTGGAGGGATAAAACAGATGTTGTTCAAGGTAAAAACTGGCAATGAGTAGTAACTAACCCCTAGAGATCTAATGCACAGTATCATGAGTATAGACAAAAAATATTTTACTATAATCATCAAACGTGCAAAGAAAATAGAACTTAATTATCCAACCACTAGACAGAAAGGGTAATTATGTAACGTGATAGAGGTGCTAATTATTGCTATAAGAGCAATCATATTATAATATATAAATATACCAAATTAACATGTTGTATACCTTAAATTTACATAAAGTTACATGTCAAATATATTCAGTAAATAATTTTTTAAAGACTATAATCTTAATTACATCTGCAAAATTCCATTTCAGCAACAATACCTTGATTAGCATTTGATGGAATAACTAGGGAACAGGCATCTTCAGAATTCTACCTGCCACAGCCATTATCACACAGTTGACCTCTATCCTTTATTACCGTGCTTTGGCCACGGTAATATCTTTTTGAATTGGCTTTCTACACTCCTTTGGAGTTAGTGTTCTTGGTGTGAATTAAATTGTGCAAAAGAAATCTTTCATGCAGATTTGAAAAGTACAAGTTAGAGAGAGGCCACCTCCCCATAGCCTCTTGCACATCCTCTAGGGAGGTAGTCATTTTTCTGAAGCTGTTTCCAGTATTCATTTCTAGCTTCCTATGAGGAAACAGTGGGGTTTGCATTGGCTTCTTGATTTGACTCCATATTCCCTGACTTATGGATTCAGTTAACCAGTCTTTAGCTTCATCTTGTCCAGGATGCTATGGCAGTGGTGGTCCCAGTGGTGGACCCAGAGCTGGTCCCAAAGGAAGTAGCTGTCTTGCCTAGCTGTTGCTCTGTTGATGGAGTCTTACTAAGAGGCTCAGGCAAAGCATACTTTTAAATTTTGTGATTGACTTTTGTAAGAGCCTATTCTCTTGTATTCTTCTTTGTGCTTAAAAACATAGCGATAGTTTATGGTTCCTCTACTGAACCTTGCCTGACATAATATTTGATTCCAGGAATAAATGCAATATAGTAGATGTGGCTTTGGATTAGTGGTCAGGTAACATGTGTAGAGCATCTGACGCTACATGTTAGGACCTTGTGAGTCCATGGCCACACATTTGTTAAAATTGCCGTATATGGTCACCTGGAAGGAAAATGTTCCACAGGGCCTATAGCTTTGAGGGAAGTAGTTCTATAGAAAAGTAATGTTTATCTATCATTTCTGCTTCTGACTGTTTTCAACAAACTATTATATACAACAGAGGATCTGTCACAGGCAAGAATTCTTGAGTGTGTGGGAAGAGATAGATATGGAAAGATCTAGAAATCTGGGGCTTCACAAGACTGAAAAAATCTGTGGCTACCTCTTTACCCCAAGAACCAGACGTTAACGCCATGCAAGGAAGCCAGTAAATAAGACAGAGTTAAATGTAATCACCAAGTTCAGAAGAAAAGTTTAGATATGATTATTGGCGCATGGAATCAGCTGCAAGCAAATAGACCAAATGCCTAATATATTTCGAGGTAGTTCTATTATGGAAGAAATTACAATTCTTTGCTGAAAAACCCATGTCTTTTCAGTCCCAAAAGTAACCCTTGAATTTCGGCTCACGAGCAAGCAGAAAAAGGACAGGCAATGAGATGGACAGCCTCTGAAGGGGAATCTGCTCTCTAACATCCATTGCATTTTTGGCCACAAGAGATGATAGAGAAGCAGGTGACCTCTAAGAGAGCAAAACCCTAAGGGGCAACAGAAGATCCTGGAAATATGAGACTCCCAGAATGCTGAGGCAGGGTGTGTATGAAGAATCTACTTCATTTCCAGGAAAGGAGTTTGGCCCTTCTAGTCCACCAGAATTCTTCTTCATCAGTGACCAGTTGTCCCTGAGGGCCTTTAACAGTCTTCCTTTTTTGAATGGTCACTTTAAAGATGTTTATCTTGTTCTTATTTATTCAGGAATCTCTCAGGTAAAGAACTTATTCTGAAATCACATAGGTAAAATGAATTATTATAAATCTGTCTTCGTATAGGCGTATTTTTTAATGCATAGGTAACAAGGAAAGTGATCAGCTTTATGTCTGTTATGTTTCTGCTTTAGAAACATAGCAATTTTATACTCAATTGCATAACTTATACAAGAGTTAAATTATCCATTTCCTAATGTAACCAACTTAGTGTTTTGAATAAATTTTAATAAATGATTTGAATTATTCTATGATTTTCATATTCTGTCAAATTTCTATAGTTTGTGTAAATCATGACAAATGTTTCCTCCTTATTTCCTAAATAATTGAGAAATAGTGATAAAGAGATCTAACCTTTAGGTGAATCCAAACACTGTTATAATAAAACAGAACTTTCAGCTCTTCGCATATTAAATAAAACTACCTTGATTATTTGGTGGTTTCCGCAGTTAATTTTTGTCACAAACTATGGGAATTAGGATGCAACCTTCGTTATGGTAGGAGTAAATTAATATAAGTTTATATTTTATGATACCCATTACTTTTGGGAACTTGAAAGAACTTTTTTTTAAACTATGGTGATGTCTTATTCATATCTTCTTTAAACATCCTTTAAAACAATTATTGCAGTTATTAATAGAAATTATATATCAGATATTTATCAACTACAAAGTTCTAGGCATTTTGTTAGGCATTTTGTTATTTATAATCTATTAGTACTCTGATATTATTTCAAATAATGTAGCTGAACACAACTTAATTTCTAGAGGTATGGTAAGAATTTTTTTTTAAAGATTTTATTTATTTATTTGACAGATCACAAGTAGGCAGAAAGGCAGGCAGAGAGAGAGGGGGAAGCAGGTTCCCTGCTGAGCAGAGAGCCTGATGTGTAGCTTGATCCCAGGACCCTGAGATCATGACCGAGCCAAAGGCAGAGGCTTAACCCACTGAACCACCCAGATGCCCCTGTTATGACTCTTTACAATAAAACAAACTTAAAGAATGATGGTAAATAGAAATGCAAAATCATTAGGAAAGATAAGAAAGACATTATCCTATATATAGTGGGAATATACTCTGTTTATGTTTCCTAGTAAGACTACCCCATACACAGAACATAATACAATAAACCTCCCCATGAGTTAGAAAAAATTTTTCAATATTTTGTCAACGGTGATTTATTTATCCCATCCACTTTTCCCTATACTATTTTTTTAAGATTTTATATATTTATTTAATTTTTTGAGAGGAGAGGGGAGAGAGAGAGAGTGCATAAGCAGTAGGGAGGAGTAGAGGGATAGGAAGAAGCAGACTCCCCACTGAGAGGAAGCCAGAGGCGGGGCTAGATCCCAGGACCCCAAGATGATTACTTGAGCCAAAGGCAGATTCTTAACTGATTGAGCCACCCAGGCGTCCCACCCTACCCCTTAAATGAGAAAGAAATCTAGACATCTTGATCAATCACTAAGCCAAGTTTAGTATAGTGGTATTTTATGGAAGGACTTAGTTACTTGTGTTTTCATATATACATCTTGCTAATATTTTGAGAAGACACTTTTTAAAAGTTGTATGCCCTTGAAATTTATTCTTTACTTCTTGCCTAGTAATTTTACAGTTAATTATAGTCAGTATCTTTCTTTATTGTTTACATTTAAATATTTATTTCTCATTACTGTGGAATGTGTCATTTTAATGAGGAAGAGAAGTCCCATTCCATCTCCAATCCCATGCCTCTAGAACCCCAGGAAGAGGAAAAGTGCAGTTAAGTTAAAGGCATCCTACTCATTTCTTAGGAATGGGGAAAGTCT
The DNA here is from genome assembly GCA_003697995.1 of Taxidea taxus jeffersonii. Taxonomy (NCBI): domain Eukaryota; kingdom Metazoa; phylum Chordata; class Mammalia; order Carnivora; family Mustelidae; genus Taxidea; species Taxidea taxus. The sequence continues at coordinate 19,097 of RCUC01155087.1, forward strand.
TCTCACTTGGGCAGGATCAAGAGGTCCAAGTAAAAGGAGTGATCAGAAACCAAATATATGTGTTTATTTTTGATTTGTATTCTAATAATTATGGCATAAAAGAAAGATGTTACTTCAATTTACAAAGTCCATGGTTAGTAAATATCAGTGATTCATTCATTCATTCCTAAAATATTTATTAGGTCCCTGTTATGGCTCATGTGTTATGTAATACAATAGATATATAGTCTTAAAAGGCATATTTACTCATTGTTTCCCTTGGCAAACACTGGGACACAGGATTGAATAAGGCCCTGGTACTGTCCTAGAACAAATGGAACCAAGAATAACAGAACCAATTAGATGCTGTATTAAAAGATAGGGCCACAGTGCTAGGGGCCGCACAAAAGGCAAAGAGAACCATTTATTTCAAAATGGGGAGGGAGTGATTTTAGCCATTCTGACAGGTGTGAGGTGATATCTCATTATAGTTTTGATTTGCATTTCCCTAATGATGAGTGATGTTGAGCATCTTTTCATGTATCTCTTGGCCATTTTTATGTCTTCTTTAGAAACATTCTGTTCAGAGCCTCTATCCATTTTGTGAAAAAAATATTTATTTATTTTAGAGAGGGAGAGAAATAGAGAGAGCATACACAAATAGAGAGGGAGGGAAACAGACTCCTCACTGAGCATAGAGTCCCAGGCCAGGTTCGACCGGGGACTTGATACTGGGCTACATCTCAAGACCCTGAGATCATGAATTGAGCTGAAACCAAGAGTCAGAGGCTAACTGACTGAGCCACCAAGGTGGCCCTCCTCTATCCATTTTTAATCTGATTTTATGGCTGTTTTTCTTGTAATTGAGTTGCATGAATTCTTTTCATATTTTGGATATTAACCTCCTATCATATATATGATTTACAAATATCTTCTCCCATTCAGTAGCTTTCCTTTTTAATTTTTAAGACATTTTAAAAAAGATTTTATTTATTTATTTGAGACAGAGAGAGCACAGTCAGAGAGAATGGCAGGCAGAGGGAGAGGAAGAAGCAGACTCCCTGCTGAGCAGGGAGCCTGTTATGGGACTTGATCCTATGACCCTGGGATCATGACCTGAGCCGAAGGCAGATGCTTAAAATTCAGCCACCCAGACACCCCACCTTTCTATTTTGTTGATAGTTTTCTTCATTGTGCAAAAGATTTTTAGTTTGATAAATTTGCTTATTTTTGCTTGTTGCCATTGCCTTTAGAATTAGATTAAAAAAAATCATTGTCAAGACTGTTTTCAAGGAGCTTATCACCTATGTTTTCTTCTAGGAGTTTTTGTTTCTGGCCTTACATTCAAGTCTTTAATCTGTTCTGAGTTAATTTTTGTGTATAGTTTAAGGCTATTGTCAAGTTGCATTCTTTTGCATGTAGCTGTCCTGCTTTCCCAATGCCATTTATTAAAAGGACTGTTCTTCCCCCATTGTATATGCTTGCTTCCTTTATTGTAACTCAATAATAAGTGTTGGTGAGGATGTGGAGAAAAGTGGATCCTTACACACTATTGGTAGGAATGTAAGCTGATGCAGCCACTGTGCAAGACAGTAAGGAGCTTCCTCAAAAAATTGAGAGTTAAACTGCCATATGATTCAGCATTCCAGTCCTGGGTATTTATCTAAAGAAAGTGTAAATGCTAATTTGAAAAGACATATGTACCCCCATGTTCACTGCAGCATTATTTACATTAGCCAAGATATGGGAATAACCCAAGTGTCCATCCACGGATGAACGGATAAATAAGACGTAGTATGTGTTTGTGTGTTTGTATTTGAATACTACTCAGCCATAAAAAAGAATGAAATCTTGAGATGTGTGATATCGTGGATAGATCTTGAAGGCAGCATGATACGCGAAATAAGTCAGAGGGAGAATGACAGCTATTATATGATTTCACTTACATGTGGAACCTGAAATCTGAAACAAATAAACAAACAAACAAAACTGTAGATACATAGAACAGATTGGGGGTTGCCAGAAAGGAGGGGGGCTGGGAAGTAGGCAGATTGGTGAAGGGATCAAGGAATACAAACTTCCATTCATAAAAGAAATAAGTCATGGAGATGTAATGTATGGCATGGTTGTTATCGTCGATAGTATTGTGGAGCAAACTTGAAAGACTCAAGAAAGTAAATGTTAAAACTTTCCATTACTAGAAAAATATTTTTTGTAACTTTGTATGGTGACAGATGGTAACTAGACTTATTGTGGCGATCACTTCACAGTGTGTACAAATGTGAAATCATTATGTTACATATCTGAGACTCCTATAATGTTATATGCCAGTTGCACTTCAATAAGAAATAAATGGAGAGGGAATGGAGGAGGTGGTGATGTGTAAAAGTTTTAAAGAGGAAATAAAAAGTGATCTACGTGGTTGGAGAAGTAGAGGATAGCGTGGGAGGAGAACATGCAATGCAGAGAAACTGGAAAAAACCCAGTGTTAGTATGATAAAAATATTTTGGATCATAAAGGACTTGGAATTACATGCTGAGGAAGCTGAACTCCAATGTATAGAAATGTATTTTATTTTTTAAAGATTTTGTTTATTTGAGAGAGACAGCGAGAGCAAGAGAGTGAGCACGGAGCAGGCGGAGGGGCAGAGGGAGAGGGAGAAGCAGGTTCTCCACTGAGCAGGGAGCTCCACGTGGTGCTGGGATCATGACCTGAGCCAGACACTTAACCAACTGAGCCTCCCAGGCGCCCCTAGAAACATGTTTTAAGAAAAGGAATTGCATGATCACATCTAGTTAATTGGACCATTGTTCATATGCCCCACAGTGCCAGATATCTGCATTGTAAGATGTCTATCATTTGCTGAGCCAGATGACTAAATTAAGCTCAGGGTGAAAATGACATATATTCCACTCGACTTTAGCTTGATTTTGCCACGTTTTTGCTATTGAAGCCTGACCACAGCTGAAACCTTGACAGAGAAGGGGCATTTTCCTCTTTCCCTCCTTGCGTCTCTGCTCAATTCAGGTTTATTCTTTAGTGGAGGAAAGAATTGCTGATCAACATCCCGCAGCCTTGGGCACAGCTGGCATCTGCAATACTTTGGTGCGTGTCCAAAAGCCATGCACAGAAGTGACATACCAGGGGGAGGGAGAGCTTCGAGCTTCGAAGTGATTTTTCCACTCCCTGGAGAAGTCTCTACTCAACACAGTGGCAGAGGGTTTCAAAAGCGAGCTAAGGAAAGTCTTATCTGCACAGACTTATAAACCTGCACCAAGGTTTCCATCCCAAGATTGAAGTTAGTCTAGTATCTGATTTCTTGGGTCAAAGTATCAGGTCGATTTTTTTCCCCCTATAATTACTATTGTAACCATAGTATTTGCTGTAAGGCTTGCATTTACATCACTTTCCTTAGGCAAACCTATGGATTTGTTTATCGATGGGTGTTTAGAGAGAGAAAACAAATCCCTATGCATTCAGGATTGTGGCTTATAAATGCTGTACCAGTGTAACTCATTGTTCTGGAGTTTCCCTGGTGAGGAAGAAATTTCATTTGGGTGTAATTTTGTCAGAGCTCTGGGAAGTGCTTACCACTTTTGACATGTGAGACATCACAGCTCTGGGAAAGAGCTGATTACCAAGTCATATTTGTTATGGCTTTCCAGGTGGCTGGGTATTTCTAAAGCATCTTGCCTCTCATACAGCTGTACTCACACTGTTTCTTTAGAACACCGAGTCTATATGATACAGCAGCAGGAGAAAAAGGACTGCCAGTTATGCAGATGATTTATGCTTTGTAATTAGGAGAATCAGAAAGGCAGTAGAGTGCAGTGGTTCCACACAGTGGCTATATCGGATTATCCTTGGACCAGTCATTTTTCAACCATATTATTGTGGGCAATTTACTAAGCATTTAAAATCTAATTTCCATAATCTGTAAAATGGGGTTAGCAAGAGCTCCCTCACAGGTATTCCTTTATGTTGTTCAAAGTTTTTTCACTGTGTGTAAATATTTATCAGTATCTATCAGGTAATTACCTCTAAATAACTAATGGCTCTTACTGATATATTACCAAAGTCTGAATAACTTTCAGATAGCATAAAATCTGGTTATGTGTGCTGAAAAAATAAGAAATTTATGAGGTGTTGGAACACTTATTCCCGTTCTTTGTAAAGCCAGCTTCTATTCATTTGCATTCTTTATTTTTCAGAAGAGACGTATCATATCTGTAGTCTATACGGAGAGTCAATCAATGCATTCCATTCATTGGTCTTTTTCAAGTAAAAACCTTTCAGAAGTGGAAAATTTTTGTGTTTACTTCTTTTGTTCAAAATGCAGTCCACAATTAGTTTTAAATTACTTATTTTGCTAAATGGAAGAGTAGATTGCTAAAATTTTAGCAAAGGAATGCACCAATTCTAACCCATTAAAAGAAGTTGGAGCTTTATTGAAATAATCCTTTAAAGACCACAGCAAAACATTTGTTAAATTGCTATCATTACTATTAATTTTGATATCATTTTGACATATAGCATAGGGTATCTGGAACTTGACTTTATTGATGGGGTTAGTGGTAATGTACTTTCAATAGTGCCTTCCGTGTTCAATGAATTTAGAACTAGAGAGCTTACATTTAATTCTGTAAGCCTGTAAATCTGTGTGAGTGTTTAAGCGTTGAGCATTTAAATACAATTAACTGGCTGGCAAGAATTTGGCAGGCTTTGATTTCAACAACCATTTATTTGTTTGTGTGTTTCCAGCTGGGGTTGTACTGTATCATACTGAATGGTATCGATCAAGTCCGTTGGGTGACTGGTATGAACCGTCTGAAAATAACTTATCTCATACCCAGCATTGCTCAGCGCTAGATCATTTATCACTGTGCACAGAGAATGAATGTCTGGGACTATTTTGTTTCCTTTTTGAGTGATAGTACTTTGCTTAAAAGAATAGAACAGTTAGAGGAAATTATCAGAATTTCCTCTATGAAAATCTAGGTAGTCATTACCAAAATTACTGATCAGTCCTGAAAAAGGAATAAGGGAATCTTATGAAAATCATGATTAAAATGCTATTTCAGATCTGAAAACTAATGTACATGTAATATCAAGGGACAAGAGCAAGGGTCAGAATTATATAAAAAATAAAGCCACAACTAGCCATTTGAGCTATCTCTAAGTGATTATTTTATTAGTATTCTTACTTAAATATCCCAATATTATATTTCACCAAACTGTCATGTAGCCTATGGATATTTGGGGGGAAATTCAGAGGGCATAATCATTAATCTTCTGTTTTGAAGAAAGAAAATATCCTTGAGCTTGAGTTCTCCTCTTCAACATAGGTATCAGAATACCTACCTCATAGGATTGTTTAGTATTGAGTGGGAAAACATGTCACTGGTTCCTGAGAGACAAGCACAGAGAACCTTATTTCCATCTTTGTTCTTACACTCCATCCTTGAAGCACTGGGGTTTCGTTTCTTTTTTAATACTAACCTGATCACTCAAAATGTACACTACGGCAAGAAACAAAAACAAAAAGGAACAAAAATGACATAGTGAATGATTAAAGCCTACTTGTTGCTTATGGGCAAGCAGAGAAATGCAAATGAGGTATAATTGGACTTTGTCCTGCTTGAAACATTTCCATGAATGTACTTATATTTTACATGAAAACAAGCGGGGGAAGGGAAAAAGGTAAATTCAATGCTAGAAGGGCAACCATCAGACTGAACCTGATGTCAATGCCAGAATGAGTCTGTGCTCCAAATGAGTTCTCAGATTTTAAGAATCTGCTCTCCAGGATGCCTGGGTGGCTCAGCAGGTTTAGCATTGGACTCTGGATTTGGGCAAAGTCATGATCTCAGGGTTGTGAAATGGAGCCCTGCATGGGGCTCTGCGTTGGGCATGGAGCATACTTAAGATTCTCTTCTCCTCCCTATGTTCCCCCCACCCGGATTATGTTTTTTTTTTTAAGATTTTATTTATTTATTTGACAGACAGAGATCACAAGCAGGCAGAGAGGCAGGCAGAGAGAGAGAGAAGGAAGCAGGCTCCCCGCTGAGCACAGGGCCCGATGCAGGGCTTGATCCCAGGACCCTGAGATCATGACCTGAGCTGAAGGCGGAGGTTTTAACCCACTGAGCCACCCAGGTGCCCCCCGATTATGTATTTATACATCTTTCTCTCTCTGTGTAAGAAAAAAATAAAAAAAAGAATCTCCTCTCCCCTCAACTGTGATTATTTGATATTAGGATTAATGAAATTTTAAGATAGCCCTGCCAGTTTTTCAACAGAAGATTGGGTAGGGAATAGACTAAGAATCATTTTAAAGGCTGGAGGACATCAATGGTGATTTATTCTACTAACTAAATAGTTTTTAGACTTTTTTTTTTTTTTTTTTTTTAAGGAAACACTATAGAACTTAAAGTCTTAGACTCTAAGGGTCTGTCAAAAAATTCTGGGCAACCCAGGACCACCTATGATGTTCAAGGTAGAGGAAACCAAAGCTGGGTTTGGAATATAGGAATTCCCAGGTGAGACTGGCAGGCAGAACAAAGTCAGATAAACTTAAAAAGCTGGCCCATGTCATTTTTGTTACTGGTTTACCTCATTTAGGGACTTCTTAATGCTTTAAAATGCAGATAGCTAAAAATAACATAACATAACATAACATAACATAACATAACATAATAACATAACATAACATAACATAACATAACATAACATAACATAACATAACAAACATAACATAATTCAGATAGGTACTGTGAATTTCCTGGAAGGGAATCTAAGATGCCATACTCGCTAAGGTTGACCGCAAAATGATTTTATTTTCTGAATGCCTATAAATGTCTTATAGAGTTAAGTATTCTTCTATGGGACATAATTGCTAAAATATGTATATACAAAGCCTCTTGAGATAAATTCTTTCTATATCTCCTCTGCCTCTTGATACTCCTAACACTGGTGGAGATTTTGCATCTACTTGGAGAGTGTGTCGAATTATTAGCCATATTTGAATGAAAACAAATATAACTTTGTTAAAATATATAACACGAATATCAGAGTAGTTTTACATTTATCTTTTCCCATTCCTATGACCGAATTCAAGTGGAATTACATTATGAGTCAATCAAATCAGTTTTACAAAGTTGACTAAGTACTGGAAATAGATATAACTGGTGGTTGAATTATGTTCTAATGAAAATGAGAAGTAAGTTGAAATACTCCTTAATTGTCCAATTACATCTTTTTAAAGTTATATATTCTTCATGAATATATAAATGAAAGTAAGGATAATAAAAATGTTTTGAAATAAGTACGTATTTCCTCTAAGAAAATCTTGTATCTATACGTAACTCCCTCTGTAGCTGTCATTCTAACTGTAACATTTTAAGGAAAAATTAAGGACGTGACAAGTTTTATTAAAGGGCATTTAAACTAAAATATGTGGAGCTGTTTCAAAGATTAAAACAAAACAAAAAAAGATTCAGAATTTCACTTCAAAATGTGGGCAGTTGTTTCCACTGTAAAAGAATACTCTGGAAGGCTGAGTGGTCCTGCCAGAACCCAGCACATTTGAGAAACCTCAGGGGAAGATTCATCCTCCAGAGATTTTCCGTTTGCTCTTCACTTCAAAGCAGTCAGGCTCAGCATCTTGATAATAAGCCAATGTGAACATCCAAACATCTGTAGTTTCTCCCTTCACACACTCGGTCCTTTTGTGTGTATGTCAGACCATCGCAATGTAAGTCGTAAAGAAGATGTTGCCCTTTTACTTCGGTTTTAACTTAAGCCCATCTCTCACCAAGTCGGATAATTGTATCTGTGCTGCTTATTCATAGAATTAAAGAAGTAACTCTGTAAAGCCGGCCAGGGTCAGAGATTCTGGATTCTGCTGGTTTATGGAGAGTAAATGGTAGCTCAGAAGTGACTTGCCTTGTGGCACAGGGTAGGGAAGCCTTCCAGCTCTGGCAGTCTTCCACGAATCGCTCTGCACCTTGAACTCTTCTCCATGTGCAGTTCAAGAGTTCCTGGCCAGCAGCACTGTGCTGGGCTCAGTAGGGATGCTAAAATCTGAATGTGCTGTAACTCTCTTTGGTACTAGAGTAGCTAATGGTGTGGCTTTTCTGTTTGTTTGTTTTTGGTTTTTTGTTGTTTTATTTTTAACCAAATGTTTTTGGGAAAGTGTAAGAATTTATTTCCAATGATTATAATTCAAAGAGCTTTGAATGTATGTTTGCTTATGAAAGAACGCAAAGAACGTAGAATTAAAATAACTTCATTAGTACATAATGTCTAACAAGCAAAATGACGTCAGGGTGATTTTTTAAATTTATTTTTTCATTGAGGCATAATTGACACACACAAAAAATGTTCAATCAGGTGGGTTTATATCTATATTTATAACTAGATGTATATCTACGCCTACACATAAACTTACATCTATATCTACATTTGTATCCACCTGTTATCATTAGTCTCTCAACCATTTGAAAGCAAGTTATACACATAATGCTTCTTTACTCTAAATACTCGTGTGAATTTCCCCCAAGGTAAGGAAATATTTTTTCATTATTTCCATGTAACCCTCTGACTAGGATAGCCAACTTTTTATTTTTATTCTTTATTTTTTTGAAAATATTTTATTTATTTATTTATTTGAGAGAGAGAAACTGAGCAGGTGAGAGAGAGAGAGAGAGAGAGAGAGAGAGCAGTGGGGGGTGGGTTTCTGGGCAGAGGGAGAGGGAGAAGCAGATGCCCTGTTGAGCAGAGAGCTGAATATGGAGCTCCATCCCTGGACTCTGGGATCAGGGATCATGATCTGAGCCTAAGGCAGGCACTTAACTGACTGAACCACCCATGCGCCCTAGATAGCTAATTTTTAGAAGGCCAACTGAGGACATAGACATACAATACCAGTTCTCTCTCTTTCTCTCTCTCTATATATAAGCACACACACACATATATGTTATATATGTTTAACATATGTGTGTATATGTTACTTTATAATATGTGTATTATTTATATTTATTATATGATATACAATAATATAATTATTTAATAGATATTTAGATTATTTATGCATTATTTATATTACATATAATAGATCATATTATTATATACTATAGTATATAATATATTATTTATTATATATTCTATATTTATATATTATTATTAATATATAATATTTATATATGTTACTTTTACATATATATGTTACTTTAACATAAACATATGGAAAAGTGTTTTTTCAAAAATACATATATTATTCTGTCTTTTCTCTTACATCAAAGCTATTATTTAAATAGGGCTTGCCGTGGTGCCTGGGTGGCTCAGTGTGTTAAGCCTCTGCCTTCGGCTTGGGTCATGATCTCAGGGTCCTGGGATCGAGCCCCATATTGGGCTCTCTGCTTAGCAGGGAGCATGTTTCCTCCTCTTTCCTCCTGCCTCTCTACCCACTTGTGATTTCTCTCTGTGTGTCAAATAAATAAATAAAATCTTTAAATAAATAAATAAATAGATAGGGCTAGCTAACAGTCTCAACTAGTAGTAATTAATATTACTAATTAAAATAACATGTAAAAATATAACAATATTTTATGTTTCTTTCTGTCCTGTCAAATGGAAACTTATTTAACCTGCTTTTAAAAATTATTTATTTGAGGGACGCCTGGGTGGCTCAGTGGTTGAGCAGCTGCCTTCGGCTCAGGTCATGATCCCAGCATCCTGGGATCGAGTCCCGCATCGGGCTCCTTGCTCATCAGGGAGCCTGCTTTTCCCTCTGCCTCTGCCTACCACTCTGTCTGCCTGTGCTCTCTCTCTCTCTCTCTAATAAATAAATGAATAAAATCTTTAAAAACAATTATTTATTTGATATTTATATTTGATAGGCTATATTATTATTTTTTTATTTTTTAATAAACATATAATGTATTATTAGCCCCAGGGGTACAGGTCTGTGAATTGCCAGGTTTACACACTTCACAGCACTCACCATAGCACATACCCTCCCCAGTGTCCATAACCCCACCACCCTCTCCCTCCCCCCCTCCCCCCAGCAACCTTCAGTTTGTTTTGTGACATTAAGAGTCTCTTATGGTTTGTCGCCCTCCCGATTCCATCTTGTTTCATTTATTCTTTTCCTACCCCCAAACCCCCTACGGTGCATCTCCACTTCCTCATATCAGGGAGATAGTTGTCTTTCTCCGATTTACTTATTTCACTAAGCATAATACCCTCTAGTTCCATCCACGTCGTCGCAAATGGCAAGAGATCATTTTTGATGGCTGCATAGTATTCCATTGTATATATATACCACTTCTTCTTTATCCATTCATCTGTTGATGGACATCTAGGTTCTTTCCATAACTTGGCTATTGTGGACATTGCTGCTATAAACATTCGGGTGCACATGCCCCTTCGGATCACTACATTTGTATCTTTAGGGTAAATACCCAGTAGTGCAATTGCTGGGTGGTAAGGTAGCTCTATTTTCAACTTTTTGAGGAACCTCATGCTGTTTTCCAGAGTGGTTGCACCAGCTTGCATTCCCACCAACAGTGTAGGAGGGTTCCCCTTTCTCTGTATCTGATAGGCTATATTATTATGTATTCTTAAAATAAGTGGATTAAATCATTTTTAAAAGGAAACTGTTAAAACAGTAAGACTAATTAAATAGGTATTATTGATTCTTAACAAAAGTAACAATGATGTGTTTCCTCCCCATGATATAGTAGGATACTTTTACTCTTTTTTTTTTAATATTAGACTTCTGAGCTGCCCATGGCCTTCATAGCCTTCATAGCCTTTCAAACATATTTTATCCTCTTTTCTTTTCTTTTCTTTTCTTTTTTCTTTTGATGTAATGGTAAAACAATACCATCAAACAGAACATTCACTTTGACTCGCAGATCTGCTTTTGTCAAGTGCATATTACATGCATTCCCAGTATCAATTGAATGTGATGATATCAGCCTAAATATACTCTCAACAAAAGCTTTTTAGCATGAAATACTTAGATGTTTTTAATAAGATGTTAATTTTTTAAAGAATTTTATTGAGGTATAACTCCCATAACGTAAAAGAGCAACAACATTTGTTAACTATTTTAAAGTGTTTATTCATAAGTCTATACAGTCGTCATCTCTCTCTGGTTCCAAAATATTTTCAACACCTTAAAAGGAAACCCTGCCCCACGAAGCAGGCCTTCATCATTTCTTCTTCCCCTAGGCCCTCACTATCACTGAAAAGCAGATTTTTTCTGTCCCTATGGATTTACCTATTCAGGCATATATCATATCAATAAAGTTATATAATATGTGACTTTTCTGTCTGATTTCTTTTACTTAACAAAATGTTTCAGGGCTCATCTATATTGTGGTAGGTATCTGTATTTCATTCATTTTTTTATGATTGAATAATATTCCATTGTAGATATGTGCCAAATTCTGTTTATCTATTCATCTGGTAATGGATATGGATTATTTCTACTTTTGGTTTATTGTGAATAGTACTCCTGTATAGATTTAGGTATTTCTTTTTATTTGAATACCTATTTTTAACTTTCCCCCATATGTATCTAGGAGTTTATTTGCTAGATCATATGGTAATTCCATGTTTAACTTTTGAGGAGCCACTAAACTGTTTTCCACATTAGCTGAAGCATTATACATTTCTACCAGAATGTACAGTGTCCACTGTCCACTGCCACTTGTTATTTTCAGTGTTGTTGTTTGTATTGTTATTATTGTTATTACAGCTACAGTGGGTGTGACGTTGGTATCTCATTGTCATTTTGATTTGTACTTTCCTAATGACTGTGGTTTTACACATCTTTTCATGTACTTTGGGGACATTTTTGTAATCTTCTTTGGAAAAATGTCTATTCAGATTCTTTGCTCATTTCTAGATCAGATTATTTGTTTTTCTGTTGTTCAGTTATAGACTTATTTATAGGGCTGTCATCAAGCAGATAAGAGGCAATAGTTGTTGTAAGGATGTGGTGAGAAGGAAACTATTACACATCGTTAGTGGGAATGTAAATTGCTCCAACCACTGTGGCAAACAACTGGTGTTTTCCAAACAATTGATGGTGGTTCCTCAAAAACTTAAAAATAGATTTAGCGTATGATCCAGCAATTCCACTTCTTGGTATATATCCAAAAGAAATGAACACAGAATTTCAAGGAGATGTCTACATTCCTATGTTTGTCAGAGCATTATCCACAATAGTCAAAATATGGAAATTACCCAAATGCCCATAGATGGATGAGTGGATTAAAAAAAAAAAAGATGTGGTACATATACACAATGGAATATTATTCAGCTACAGGAAAGGAGAATATCATTCCATTTTCAATAACATGGATGGACCGTAATACATTATGCTAAACGAAATAATTCAGACAGTGAAAGCCAAGTACTGATATAATTTATGTGTGCAACCTAAAAAAGTGAACTTATAAAAATGGTAAAATGGTAGTTATAAGGGGATGGGGTAAGGTATAAGTATTACAGTGTTTAAAAGTACAAATTTGTAACAAGTAGTAAATAAGCCATAGAGATATAATTCATAGTGTAACAAATACAGATTCTGATAAATATTGCTACATTAGCAATCATATCACATACTAGTAGTCATATTACATATTACATCAATTACATATTACATATTAGTAATCATATTATAATATATAAATATATCAAAGCAACACACTGTATATCTTAAATACATACAATGTTACATTTTTTCAGTAAAAGAAGACATATATTCTGGATACTAGACCTTATCAGGTATATAATTTGCAATTGTTCCATTCTTATGAGTTTTCTTTTTACTTCCTTGATAATATCCTTTGATGCACAAAATTTAAAATTTATGAAGTCAAATTTATCTGTTTTTCTATTTGTTTCTAGTGCTTGGTGTCATATCTAGGTCCATTGCCAAATTCAAGATTATGAATATATACTATTATGTTTTCTCTCAGAGTTTTTTTTTTATAGTTTTAGCTTTTATATTTAGATCTTTGATAGCTCTTGCAATAATTTTTGTATATGGGATGAGGTAGGAGTAATACTTAGAACTTCACTACTAGTGACAGTAGATTTTTAGGCTTGTAGGAATTAGTTCTCCAAAAAATGTCCAGTCTGCACTTCTCAGGTTTTTTCTGGTGGACCAGCTGTTTTTCTCTTAGGTCCTTTGCCTCCATAAATCCATCATATGGACTATCCATTTCTACACTGAAGCATGAAAGATAAACTTCTTTCTCAGGAAAAAATGGCTTTTAAGCACAGCAGTAATTTGCACTTGTGAAATTAAAGGTGGGTTTCAAATAAATTATATTTTTTAGTAAAGAAATTGAGGAATTCTTTAAGTTGGCTGCACTGTTTTGGTGACTTTTTTGTGTTCAGAAACAATCTTATTTCCAAAAAGTGAATCTTTTTTACTATATAGTTTTGTCATAATCTACACATAACATTGAATTACTTAATATTCATTCAGTTCATAATTTTCTAGCCTCCTTATGATCTTTTCAAATAATACCAAAATTTTTGAGAAACTAAACACATTTTTTTACTGTAATCCTTTTAATAATTCTCATCCACAATGTTTTTCTAAATTAGAGAAGGGCAGTTGCATTGCATGCATTTGAATGTTGCTAAGAGATAAAATTTTAAATTTCTCATCACAAGAAACAAATTGCAACTACGTATGGTGAGAGATACATACATAGAGATATGATACTTCCTGTGGTGATCATTTTGCAGTGTATACAAGTATCAAATCATGTTGTTCACCTGAAACTAATGTAATGTGATGTATCATTTACACCTGAATGAAAAAAATGAATTAGAGAAGGACATTCTTACTGTTCAACATTTTGAAATTTTGAAAATATGATGGTTCATCAGGCCAACATTTTAACTTAAAAAAAAAAACTTCTGGCAGCAGTCATAGCCATCTTATAGGCACATGTCTGAGGAGATTATCTCCTTCAATTTCTATAAAGTCAAAAGTCCCATTAAGTGCTTTCACATGTTTTGAGGAAATTGAAAGTGACCCCCCCAAATTTTAAAATCTTCAGTAACACAAGCAGGAAAATCACATGTATTTTAGCAGCATTATCTACAAGGCATGCAAAACATTTAGAAGGAAGGAAATACATTCTCTTTGGTAAGAAGGTTATAGGCTGAATAGAATTTGCCAAAATGTACATTTGCATTGTCTGCTGAATATACAAGTACATGAACCAAACCTAAATTTTTAAAAGATTTTATATATATATATATGTATAT
>RCUC01155088.1:0-24012 GCA_003697995.1 Taxidea taxus jeffersonii
AGTTGCATCTGCTGTTGTAGAAACACAGTGAAAACCAGAGAGTTCCAGCAAAGCGGTGGCATGTAATGTTGTCCTACTCCTGTTCATTTTGTATACCATATTTTACTTTCTAAAATGCCAGCTTCAGCATAGCCCCGGATGCTTATTAGGATACATAATTCAAAACAGCTGTATGTTTATATTCTCTTAGCTGTTAAAGACCACCTCCAGCAGGCATAAATTTTAGGTGATATATAAGAAGTGCAGCTGGGCTAGATTGATTTTGTGCTACAGGAACTGTTTTGAAGGGGTTTATTTATACTTATGAGAATTTGAACAATATTATTAGGGCACTGTGCATTCTTAATATGTATTGGAAATTTCATGTATCAAAAGGAATCCATATATGGGACCCCTACGTAAGAATGTCTGTTCAAAACAGCAAGTGGTTGGGTGCTTAAGTGGCTCAGTTAATTAAGGGTCTAACTCTTGATTTCCCCTCAGGTTATTATCTCAGGGTCATGAGATTGAGCTCCCTGTTGGGCTCTGTACTGGGCATGGAGTCTGCTTAAGAGTCTCTCTCTCTCCCTTGCCCTCTGTCCATCCCCTCCTAAAAAAAAAAGGCAAGTGGTGAGGAAAACACAAGTTATACCCAGAGAATTTTTGCTGTTAAACTTTACCATTACAAGTAGCAAAGACTTAACTATTTGTATGATTATATTTCTCAAATGAGAAGATAGCTAAAGGTGGATAATTTCCATACCCAACCAAAGCCAAATTGCTTGAATTTTGTCTTTATCCCCCCTTCACTTTGCCAGGATTGACCAAGAATGTATATTATAGTGTTTAACTTCAACAGCTCTTTTATTTTCTTTTTTCTCCTTTTATCATCCAAATCTCTTTAAAACATGTCTACCTGATCTTGCTATCATTAACAGGCAATTCTTTTAAACTATATCCTTTTGCAGGCATTATCGTTCAATAAAGCACTTTCTCTGCTGGTGGGAATTTGAGGCAGTGTTGTATACAGTTGAAGGTGATGTATTTAGGCAGACCTTCTGGCACTTTCAAATCATAGTCTTAACTGCTGTGTGCACTTCCCATGGACAGAATGGGCTGGGATAATTTTACAAGTGTTTCTTCAGCTTTAGTACTAACTCTTCCCCTTTCTAGCTCTATGACCTTAGGCAGATTTGTTAGACATCTTGTGTCTCAGTTCTCCTACCTGTCAAATGAACTTAATAACATTTACACTGTAGGATTGCCGTGAGGACTGACCAAATTTACATAGGTAAAGCTTCTTTTTTTTTAAATATTTTTTTTATTTTTTTAAAATATTTTATTTATTTGTTTGACTGAGAGAAATCACAAGTAGGCAGAGAGTGAGAGAGGAGGAAGCAGGCTCCCTGCCAAGCAGAGACCCGATGCGGGACTCGATCCCAGGACTCTGAAATCATGACCTGAGCCAAAGACAGAGGCTTTAACCCACTGAGCCACCCAGGTGCCCACATAGGTAAAGCTTCTTAAAACAGTGGCCAGAAGATGGTAAGTGCTCAAAGGTTAATTATGTTATTAACATCCTTGTTTTGTTATTAGTATTCATGAACTAAATAATTTCCAAGGTTCTTCTCAAAGTCAAGAGTTCAAAATCCTATATAATTCTTATGTAAAAATCTGAAGTAATGTAAAAAAAGGTTCTTGAGGCATTTAAATAAAGCCATTTTTTTCTTTTTAATAAATCAATCCTCATTTATTATTTAATATGTCTAATATTTAGAACTGTTGTATGCCCTTTCACTAATAAAAGAAAACACACATTTATTTAAAAAGTGGGATGTTTCTTTATCTTTATGAAAAATGCAGTAATATTAAATACATTGACTTAGTTTAGCCAAAGGCATAGAGAAACAGAAATTTTGCAAGAATTTTTCAAGACCTTTATTACATGCAATACAATTATTAAAAGATTCACAAGCCTTTCTTCTTGGATTCCTAAAATGTATGGACCATATTCTTCAGCATTGGCATTCCTTTGGGTGTGTTTTTAACCAGCAGCTGCAAATACTAATATTTGAGAGGAAATGTATGCTTTTGAGTATTTGCTGTAAACACAGTTCTGTAAGAATGGGCCATAAAGACCCCACCTGGTCCTCTCCAGTTTGAAAAGCAAGTCTAACCTGAAGTAAATCTGTTATGCAGCTCCCTCAATCAAAATACCGTGCCCTGTCTCTGCTGGGAAGAAATTCAAAATTAGTAAGAGGCCAAATGAACCAGTTTTCCTCAGAGAGATTAGATTCAGCTACTCAGATAGGTATTTACTATTATCGGCTCTGTACATGACAGTGCATCCCTTGTTCTTTATTTCTTACAGTCTTATTTGTCTTAATATCTTAAAATAGCAAATTTTGGCACAGGAGAAATTAGCCTATGAAAACTGCAAAAAATAAAAAATAAAAAACAAAACCAAAAAAACCCCTAAAAGGACAATATTTTTTTTAAAATGCTAAATTCTGGAGATTGTAACACAAATACTCAATAAAAATATCAATCTGGTGTCTTTCTTCACAGAAGATTACATGTAATATGAAAGCAGTGCTCCATTCTCTAGCAGGAAATGTGAATTCCTCATCACAAATTCTATGATGGTCTAAGTCACAGAGTAACTTCCTTTCATAACTGAAAAAGTCCCCAAAGTTCAGTGCTACCAGCTTGAACAGTACAAAAACATAGCATGATATATGGCATTTATTAATTTTGGGTATCCCTATTTCTAACTCAAGTATAATGTTGAAAAACGATTTGCATGAGAAAAATTAGTATTTAAATAAAAATGTTCAACACTGTTCCACAAAAATATGTAGAAGTCATAGATAATCCTAACACAAATTATCAGTTTACAAATAAGACATCAAGTCTCATGTGACAGAAATTGATGAGGACTGTGCAAAACAATTCTTAAGGATGGTATTTAATGATGAAATATTTTACAAAATAAAATATTTTATAAGCATTGACTAAAAATAGGAATAAAATTTCAGCAGATTACAGTCAGTCATAATATAACAGAGCCAAACATCATATTTCAGAGTTCGTATTTTTGGAGCAAGGGAAAAAAATCAGTTGTAAGAAATTGCTTGGGTGTCTATCAAGAGAGTGCTGTTTCTATAATCTAGAATTCTAATATGCAAGCCTCACAGTAAGAAACAACTGACATTGGGAAACTTATTAAACGTACAGATTCTTTGGTCCCAAAGCCAGAGATTGAGTCTCAGAGATACCGATAGAATGTCTTTGGCAAAGTCAAGGAATCTGTATTTCAGTTAAGTGTGTGTCCCCTTCCCCCACCCTTCTGCCCACACTGAAGCCGGTGAGTTTAAGGCCATTGCTGAGAACTACCCATCCAAAGAAACACAGGTTGGCTGGGTCTCTGCTTCTCTGACAGAGAGAACATTTGGATGACTGAAAGAGGAGTAAGGTGGCCTAAAGGAAGAAATGTGATTGGCCATGAGGAAGAGTAGAGAGAGCTCAGCTTCCTGGGGCCAGAGAAAAGGATGGAGAAGGATGAGGAGTGAATCTTGAGAGACAAAGAGGTGTGGATGTACCTTTAATGGTAGCCTATTTCATACTTGTAAGGCCATTTAATGTAATGGCATAAAAGCCAGCATCCTTAAAACAGGTTATCAGACTGGCCCCTCTTATATCTCATTTCTTACTATTCCCTTAGCTGACTCTACTTGGTCTGCCAACTCTTCTGTAAAACATGGTGTCTTCTTCTACTTCTTTCATATCTTTTCCTAAATGTCATCTTCTCAAGAGTCCTTCTTTGACCATGCTACCTAAAACCATACTCACTGACCAATCTCACTGATATTCCCTTTTCTCTTCCTGGCCTAATTTTCCCTTTATTGCTATGGTCATATTGTTCATTTTCTGTCTCTACCTCCCCCCCGCCCACTAGATTGTATGCTCTATTATGGCAGGGATTTTTACCTGTTTTGTGTACTGGTATAGGCCCAGCACTAGAATGGTACCTGGAAAGTTTTAAGTACTACCATATAGGATTAAAGAGGTTCCCTATTAAAAGGAAAAGGATTTTGTTCAGCGCTAGAAGTAGAGAAAAAGGTTTTTTTTTAATATTTAATTTAAAAAATCTTCTGTGTTCTTCTAGGTAAAAGAACAAGAAAGAAATGAAGTATGGGAATCTTTTCAAATGTTTCACTGCTTGAAGGTATATTTGTTTTCCATTCTTTCACAAAAATAAGCATGGGTAGTTACTGTTTAACTCTATCAAAAGCTAATAATTGTGTCACTTTGGCCTTGGGGAAATGAAAAACAGGAAACACTTTACTGAGGTGCATAGATTCATAAGTAATATTTTAAAAGGTTATCTGAAGGTTGTTTTTGAACAGAAGTGTGTTAAGGTAAAATAAAAAAATATATTTTTGAAAAGGCATTAACAAAACTAGAAATTGGTCATTGATATTCTGTCTCTTAACATACATGGCTAAACCTGAATATTTTTTTAACAAAACCATTACAGAAATAAGCTTAAGCGATGTAAATTGTTATTCTAATTAATAAAGGCAGGATTACAGCACTTTATTGAGGAATGTGTTTCTCTTGAATGATCTGACATATAAAGATTGAGGATAGAAATGATATCACCAGTTCATCTGAAAAGGGAGAAAAGACCTTGTCCACCTAAAATCTTTCCTTCACTCTTTCCCCAACTCTAGTTCCATAGGAAAGTCCACTTTTATTTGTATATCACACTGGACTCTCCTCCCATTATAACATGAAAATACCTCTCAGTTGTTTGCAGTGTCACTGTAATGGCCTGATGGCTTTTCAACTACTTTACCTAGTGGACAGCTGAGTCCTATTCAAAGGACAGACTTCTGACATTGGGTACATGGAAGTACTAGGCTAGGTGCAGAAGTATAGTTGAAATGGAAATATAAGGGGGAACAGGAAGTGGGAAATGGTTTTGACTTTTTGCTTTATCATATGTACAGAAGACTAGTGACTCTCAAAGTAACATAAATCTCCATATGTTTCCTGACATTTCATTCCTGTCCCATTCCCATATCTTCAGTATTTAAAAACTTTTCATTGGAGAAGTTAACATTAGCAAGTAACCATCACGTCCATACTGTGTCTCCAATAGTGTTCTCTATATGCCCCTTTCAAAGTAGTCTCTCCATCTATATCTCTCCCTCTCCCTCTTTCTTTCTTTCCCCCATCACTCTCCGCCTCCTTCCCTGCCCTCTCTCTCTCTCTCTCTCTCTCTCTCTCTCATACACACACACACACACACACACACACACACACACACACACACACGATACCTATTGAAATTTTGTGTTTACTCTTATATGACTTGTGAACCGTGCATCTACTCTGTGCCAAGCACTGGTGAGTAAATTACATATGTTACCTCATTTAATCATTAAACCAACCCTAGGAGGTGAGACATTTATCTTCAATGTTACAGATACAGAAAATGAGCCACAGAGATGGTAAGTAAATTTCCTAGTCACATTTATTAGTCAGAGAAGCTAAAACCAGAGCTAACTGACACCAAACTCTGTGCATTTAACCAACACATTCTATGGCCTCTCCTCAGACTCCTGCCATGTCCAACATGTGAGTGTACTTGAAAAGACTCTGACCTTTGGGTGTTGAATAAATAATAACATAAAATGGAATGCCTGGCAGATCTACTGTTTGTGGCCCTCAGAATGGATTTCTTTAGTGTAATTAATTTTTTTTGCTATTTATAAAACACCATGAAGTACATTTAAGGACAAAATAAACAGACATTTTCATGCAGTCTTATGTAATGATGTGCAATTTAGACCTAATCCTTTTAGCCCAGAGATGGCAGACTGACACTCTAAACAAAACTCATTGTGTTCTTTTGTGCTACCATAACAAGGTATTTAAAGGATGAAATTCTGGCTTGCAGATGGATTTCTTGGCATCTCTAGACATGCATCACAGAAATTGCTTTGTTTCAGAGATTCAAACAAGATGCCTGACATTTCTAAGGAGTTATTTCCACTTGTAAATGGGGTAACTTATTAGGTGGTGGTGTTAATAGACAATAACAAAGGTTTTTAAGGCTTGTGTCCTGCTTATAATTTTGTGTGATGTATAAAAAGTGAATTTACTGAAACTCATCCTAACTCAGAGTCCAGGTATTTGGTCTTGGTATGTAATATTCCTATAGCTCCCCTCATCCACACATGGGATTTCTCTGTGTCCTGTGACACAATATATGGAAACACTCTACTATATACCCAAACTAACAAGGAATAGAGAAGCACATTCATCTATATATTTGTGTGGTCAGAGTTGTTCCCTGAAATTAGAATGCCTGAGAATGTGTCTAGTGTATGGTTAACAGGTTAGCCACCTTTAGAACTATGAATGCTCTTCAGGTACTCAGTTTCAGGGAACAGACAGAAGGATTTTGAGTTTGAAGAGAGCATGCTGGGTTGCAGTGGTGGCAGGTTTCAGAGGTGGAGATGTGAAGATTAAAAGGAAGTTTATGGACTTGGCATTAGGATGTACACGTGATCTCAGTCCTGCCAGAGCTTCACATCTGTGACGAAATACTTGACAGCATCAAATAGTGCACTTGATAATGGGGAGAGTTGCTTGGACTCGTACATCCACTTCCCCACCATGCACCAACAGGAAGGAGAAGAGTTCTCTGGAAATGTGTTAATAATAGAGTCTTTTGCAATGAGCCATATGACGAGGTGTTATTGAACAGTTTGGAAAATCGGATTCAGTTAAAGCATGTTATTACAAGAGCAACATACAGCAAGGCATTATTAGAGAAGCTTTAGAATTCATGGGAGATCTAAATTCTCCTTGTTAGTAAATCTTTATTCAAGAAGAGAAGAAAAAGAGGTAACAGATACTGTTGTTATGGAACCCAACCAAATGGCTGAATTGAGCTGGAGGCCTTAGTTGAGACTTGGGGAGTTGCAGTTGATGGTGCCGGTTTACCAGCCTTCCTAGTAAATCGGCTTCCCTGCAAGTAAGGTGCCACAGAGTGGTTTCCAACCTCCAGCCCTGGGAAATTCAGGGGGAAAAAAATGAGAAGCCTAGTGAGAGACTGTGTCCATTAATTTAGTTTTAGTGTATGACATCTGAGTTCAGAGAGAATAGCTGGGACCATTCAAGTACAAACCACCTTTAATTTAGAAGCTACCCATTTATATGGTACTTATTCAATGCATAAGGCTGCCAAAAAGGAAAGTATCTTCCTCTCCATTTTTGGAAAAAAAAATTGGTTATAGAAAAGGTGGGTAGTTTTTTTTAGCAAACAACAGTTACCATTGTAAACTTTCCTTAGCCATATAGAAAGTAAGATCAGAAAACAAGGAGGAACCAAGGAGATGAGTCGTCCCTGCAAGCAAAATTGCCCAATAGATAATTTTGGCTCCTTCTTGTAGGAGGCAGGGATCATGCATGCATTTCCAGAAGAGAAGTTGATGCTTTTTCCTGTATGGAGGAGTCATTGACCTAGAAGTAAGCCTTGATCCCGAATGGAAAAGATGATAGAAGACACTGGTGAGGATTTTATATTTTTTAGGCCCATATTTTATAATGATATAATCTTCTAACTAGGGACAACTGTATAACCCCCAGAAAGCTACATGCCACAGAGATGTCTGCTGATGCAGGGAGATCCAGCTCGATTAGGCTCAGCCAATGGCAGTACTGTCATGGGTGAGTATCATTGTGGAGGTGAGTGTGAGAAACTTTTCCAGTATCCCAGTGATAGGGCAGAGCCAGAAATAAATGCCCTGAGTGCCAGTTCAAATCCTCAAAGAGAAAAAGAAATTGTTGGACTCAAAGGAGACGTTGGAGGCTTGGATACTACAAGTAAATTCAGTCTTGTTTGCTTTCCCATACCTTACAAAGGTTTTTATAGAAGGTGAATAAGAGGCCGCCTTTTCCCTCTCAGGGATGCCCTACATGGTGCTGCCAGGCACTACCTAGATGCTCTTGTTGGCTGGAATCTGGATGCTGATGGCTCACAGCTGTGTCCTCCTTCAGGAATTGTCCTTGGCTCAAGGGAGCTGCCTCACCCAAGGTTATGCCTTCTTCCTGTGACACAGCACACATCCAGCACCTGGGCAATGCAGAATACAAGGGCTTGTCCCTCTGGCCTTGATTCAGGACATATCTAAAGAGCCACTCCACCTTCAGAGATCCTCATGAGATTCACTGAGGCTGTGGGGCTGTTCTTGTAATTACATCACAGGTCAGCTCCTCTTCTCATGTGTTTTGGATTAGTACTAATTCCCTTAACAAATTAATTTAAATATTTGAGTCCTAGTTTGATGTTAAAACACTTTGCTAGATTCTGTAAAAATCAAAATTATGATCTGGTCTCTGCCTTCAGGGAGATTTTAATGTATAGAAATGATAAATGACTACAAAATATAATATAAGCTGCATGGCCTGAGTATAAGGTGCTAAGGCATTCATTCATCAAAGTGTCAGCATCTACTCTGTGTTTTGTGTAGCAGTATGGTAACAGATTAAAATAGGCTCTGTTATTAAGGAATTCAGTGTTCTGGGGGGAGAGGAAAATCTATTCTTGATAGGAGTTTCTTCACTGAGACTCCATTTGTTTGTTTGCTTAAGTTTCCACTAATGTCCATAAAGAATTTGAGTTGGATCATAAAAAGTAATTAAGTATTTCATAGAGGGTTGGGGTGTGATGGAGTGGGAGGAGAATTCCAGGTTGAAGTACTAACATGAAGGCAGTAAATGGGAGACCATTTTCTCACAGTGGTTTCTGATAGGGCCTTCAGAGTACAGTGGTTCAAATAATGCTTACCTGACAAATGAAATCCGAAGTTGGGAGAGACCTGAAGACAAAGGTAAGGAATTTTGGCTTTGTTTAGTGTGAAGCACAAATATTTTTTTCTAATTTATCTCCTATATTTATTTATAACTTCACTGTCTATCTCACAGTCTCTGTCTCACATCCTTTCATTGTTGATACTGATACCACAGTCCCTATTCTTCATATCCTCGTTTTATGAATTTCACTTTCATTCATTTCTATTTGTCTTCATCCTTGGCCATGTTTGTCATCTCTCTTTAAGAAACAATATGGTGTTTTAAACCACCTAGCTTTGGGAAAATGTGATACACAAGAGTAGACAACTGATAGAGCCTTTGGATTCAGGCACAACAACCTCACTTAGGTGTGGCCTGGAAAGACAGCAGCAGGGGTGGTCTTCCCCATCAGCAGAGTTTGGGTGGTGTGCATTGTCATCTATTTGGGGTTGAAAGACAAATATGTTGCTATAAGATTACATATAAACTAGCAGAAACGTATGTTGGGATTTGTTGACCAGGGGCTTGAAAGGAGAAAAGTTAGAAAAATGAGACAGAGAAGCCTGGAGAAGAAACCTGTGAACTGGCATGTTAACATGGGTGTGACATGTGAAAAACTTTGGTTCACATAATCAGTGGACCAGAGAGTCTACTCGTGAAGGGGCCCCAAACAATCTTATGGAGTAACTCAGTTGACAATAGCCAGTGTGTGTCAAAATCCACCCCAATGTTGTACAAAGGGCTTATACAGGAGAAGCTGTGGAGGCAAGGATGTAGTCTATATGGGCCCAAAAGCGCGGGTTATCAGTCACCAGGTGGACCTAGTACTGCTGCCAATTATCTAAACTGATAGTAGTAACACTAGTGCTGATCTTCTAATAAGGCACCATCCCTTGAGGGGACCAACCAGCCAAAGTTGATTACATTGTGTCCATTCTATCTTGGAACACAAAAACTTATTTCGAGTAGAGTTCTCTATGTGATTGCCTTTCCTGCCCGCTAGGCTTATTGGCAGCACCATTATTCAAGGGCAAACAGAATGTTTAATCTGCCAACATGTGATCCAACATAAATTGCACTGGACCAAGCAAAGCACTTTTCAGCAAATGAGATGTGACAATAGGCACCTGACAATGAGGCTCATTGGTCCTATCACATATCCTATCACTGGATTCTGCTAGTCTGATGGAATGGCTTCTTGAAGGTACACCTAAGGTGGCAACTTAGAAGTTATACTCTATGAAGTTATGGTGCACATCTTCATTCTCTAGGATGAAAGAGCACTCCTTAAATCATCAACCATTGTATAATGCTCCCTAGAGGGAAGACTACATGCATCTGGCAAGTAAGGGTTGCAAGAAGGAGAGACTCTGCTTATCACTCCCAGTGACCCACTTGGGAAATCTATACTTCCTATCCCCACAACTCTAGGTTCTGTGATTCTAATGGTTGTGATTCTCAGAGAAGGGATCCTTCTACAGGAGCTCCACTACAACAGCAGATGGAAGAGAGGAATTGTGTATATAGTATTTTAAGGTCCTTATACTACATATAAAGTGATACATTATTTTAAAGTTGATCCTGACTAATTAAATTGCATATTTAAAAACCTACAGCAACCACTGAAAATTGTATAAAAAGACATATACTCCTATAGTAGAGGTAAATTAAATTAAAAAAAAAAAACACTCCATGAATCAAAAGTAGGGGAAAAAAGAGGACAAAAGAAACAAAGGACAGATAGGATATTAGAGAATAGTTAGCAAGATGATAGAGTCTGACCTAACCACAGACTAATATCATTAATTATAAATAGAATAAACACACTAAACGCTCCAATTGTCAAACTAGATAAGAAAACAAAACGAAACTAAATGCTTATACAAGAAAACCATTTTAAATGTAGGACATAGTTACGTTAAAAGTAGAAATGGAAAAAGACATACCATGAAAACACTTAACAACTACAACAAAAAAGCCAGAGTAGCTATATTATAATGGACAAAGTAGACTTTAGAATAAGGAATATTACCAGGGACAAAGAGGACAAAGAGGGACATTATATAATGTTAAAGAGGTCAGTTCTCCAAGAAAACATTATAATCCTACATGTGTATGCATCTAACAACAGAGTTTCAAAATACATAGAACAAAAATTGATGGTAAGAAAAGAGAAATTCACAATTATGGTTGGAGATGTCAGTACTCCTCTCAGTCATTGATAAGACAAAAAGAAAATTAGTAAGGATATAAAACACTTGAACATTATTGAAAAGTTCAGCTAATTAATATTTATAGAACATTCCATTCAACTGCAGAAGGTACATTTTTTCCAAGTTCAAATGGAATATTCATTAATATAGACCATCTTCTAGGTCATACAACAATCTTTAATACATTAATTTACTTAAGTAATTAAAATAATATAAAGTGTGCTTCAGACTTTAATAGTTAATCTAGAAATCAGCAACAGAAAGATATATATGAAGTCCTCAAATATTTGAGAATAAAACTAGTTACTTCTAAAGAACCTATGGGTCAAAAGAGAAAATCAGAAGAGAGGTTAGAAAATATTTTATACTGAATGAAAATAAGACCCAGTGCATCAATTTGTGGGATAGCACTGAAGTGGTGCTTAGAGGGAAATACTTGTATCATTAGATGCTTATAGTAAAAATGCAATCAGAATTTAAATCCTGCTCAGTTCTACTTATGATCTATCACTCTTCTTCACTTGGATTATTGCAAAGCACCTAACTGATTTCCTTACTTCTGCTCTTGCCCACCACAGTCTATTCTCAAAGCTCTCAGTCTATTCTCAGCCAAAGCTGCTGATTTAAATCCCATGTCAGATCACGTCACTTCTAATCCTACATTAGCTATTCATTTTTCTCAGTGTAAACATGAAAGATTATATGAAGCTAACTTGACATTATATGTTTTGGCCTCTTTACCTCTCTGACCTCATTATTGGTTCTCCTCCCCCAACCCCCAAAGCCAACCTTACTTAACTCCATTCAGCCACACAACTTCCTTGCTTATCTCAAGCATATCAGGCACACTTCTGTCTTGGGGCTATGCACTAGTTGTGCTCTGTCTAGAACAGTCTTCCCTCCAAAAATCATATGGTTAATTCCTTCACTTCTTTCAGTTCTTTGCTTAAGTATGTTCTTCTCAATGAGGACTCTCTTAATCATCCTATTCTAAACTGTAACCTGCCTTGTCATTCTGCAGCACCAATCCTGCCCTGTTTTTATTTTTTCCTCATAGCATTTATCACTTTCTAGCATACTACGTTATTTTCCTTTTTTGGCTTTTTTTTTTTTTTTTAAGATTTCATCCATTCATTTGACAGACAGAGATCACAAGTAGGCAGAGAGGCAGGCAGAGAGAGAGGAGGAAGCAGTCTCCCCGTGGAGCAGAGAGCCCAACGTGGGGCTCGATCTCAGGACCCTGAGACCATGACCCGAGCCGAAGGCAGCGGCTTAATCCGCTGAGCCACCCAGGCGCCCCTTGGCTTATTTTTATCATCTGTGGCCTCCACTAGGAAATAAACTCCTTGAGGACAGTGATTTTTATATATTATAAACATGCAAAATAGTGCCTGGCATATAAAAATGCACTAAATAAATAATTTGAGGGATTAAGGGGAGGAAGGAGACAGGGGCGGGAGATAAGGGAGAAAGATGAAAAAAAATCAAGGGGGATAATAAATCTTTTATAATTTCATTTTGCTAATATTTTAAGATAGATGTTATGTTTGAAGTTTTGGTAAACTCCAAACTACTTGTTATAGAACATATACCTACTCTAAAATATTCAGTGCCAAACCTTTTCTCTCTCTTGCTTTTTTTTTTTAACCAAGTAAATTTTATTCACATGTGAGCCATAAAGTATGAACCTTTTTTCCCTCTTAATACTTGTTTATTTCTGTGGTAAGCCCTTTAGAAATCCACTTATGGCAATTTTCATATTTCTTCCCCTTTCTCTACAAGAGATTGAATTTTTTTCTGGTTTTTAAGTGTGATGTTTTTGTGAGTAAACATGGGATTCATAAGGGGGCCAGGTTTGGCTGTGTGTATGTCCACATGCCCGGGAAATTACATTTCAATGTATGTGTGTATTTAGTTACAGGGGGATCTCCATTCATGTTTTGGTTTTTAAAAAGTTTGAAATATTCATTGATTGTATTTATAAGGCAATTTAAAGGTTAAGAATTTGTGCCTTGGAATCAGACTCTCTGAGTGTGATTCCTGGCTCTGCTCCTTACTAGTTGTGCAATTTGAGCATATGACTTACCATTCTGAGCCTCTGTTTCCTGTATAAAATGGGGATGCTAATACTGACTTGGTTTATTCTTTGTGTGTACAAAAAAAGATAATCCATAAACAAGGCTTAGCAGTGTATATAAAACTTAGTATTTGAATGGCATTATAATCATTAATATTTGTAAAATCCTATTTTTAAATAAGTTATTTAAAACTTGAAACAGTTTCCCTTTACAATGTTATCCATACTGGATGAATTTCCAGACTATATGAGATAGCATGTTGAAAAGTCAAAAAATACAAATAAATTACATCGTACACCTGGATTAACTATATAAAACTGTCCTGTAGAAGGAACTGAATTCCTGTAGAAGGAAAGGTCTGTGTTCATTCACTTACTCATTCACTGAACTAACAATTTGCAGCACCTTTGTTTTGCTAGATGTGTATTAGTGTTAATTTTCCTCAGCAAAACAGACTCTGAGTTATGAAATCCTCTTGCATAGAAGCTCTGTGAGTGAGACTATGACATTCTCCTCCACAGGGCTCATCCTCTAATGTGTCAGGACCTCCTTACCTCCACCATTGGAAATAGTTCCATGACTTTAGCAAGACCAATGCTCAGGGTTATTTCTCAGATTCAGGCTCGTTAACCTTCTTTGTTTCCTACCAACAATATTTTCACTACTACTAACTTTCTCCCTACCTCCATCTTGATCTACATAAGATAGTTCAGTTTCAATTTTTCTCCAAAGTTAAATGTCCCAAGAGAAAATGCTCTATCTTTTTTATTAGCAGCAATGGGGTATGAGGCATGGGCCAATAATAAAAAGAGATTACAACTCAAAATATTCCCTCCCCCCCCAAACCCTCAAAAATAAATTATATTTGTAGTGTAAAGCAATCTAGGTCCTGAAGCTTACAGTTTCCCCTGATTTTAACTAAAACTGCATTTGTGTTCTTGAAACTCCTCTGCTGTATAAGTGACAGATTCCATTTCTTAAAGTTTGCCCACAAATTGGTTTTAGTTGTTAAAATTAGTTGTTAAACTTACCAAAAATTATTGACTTTGAGACAAGATTAGGTTTTGATTTCTTTAAAAGGGCCAAATTGGCAGTTTTTCATTGGCATCACTTTCCAGACAATAATAAACTCACATGCTATTTAAGTCTGCTTCAAAAATGGAATGCTATATACAAGTATGTGTTTATCAGTGTGGGAAGGGATTTTGCTTATTCTGAGAGTCTAGAACCAGTTGAAACTACACTAGAATGTTGTTGGGATGTCTATCAGCATTTCATCATCTCTCAATCACCCTGTGTTTTTCTGTCTAAAACTGAATATATTTTCATCTCTTAGATCTTGAAAATTTAACTTAGCATCACTTCACTGCTCTGTGAAGAAGTGAAACAAAGCAGTATTCAGCTTTTCATTATGTTTCAATTAATTATGATCCTTGGAACAATTTGGGCACAAGAATTTCAACTGTCAAATTTGCCTTCTGGGATGCTTTTCTTCCACAGATTAGTGTTTCTCAAAAGCGTCCCATAAAAATAATGACCCTGACATTCTTGACAAACAAAGCATCTCCTTTTTCTTTCAACCATTCTCTTTGAGCTAGGAGATACAGTTTTACATCTATAATTACATAGCAAACTCTATTTCAAAAACACTTTTAAAAACTGGCATTCTGTGTCCTGCAGATGATGAAACTCAGGCTCTGTTTTTCAGGAACATATACTTTGTGAATGATTAAAAAAAATCACAGAAACTTGGCCGATGGCCAGATATAAGTGATGAATTTTTAGGCAGTTATTGAAATGTTTGCCTTTCAAAGCAGTTCTTTGGAAAAGGAAGCCATGCCCCTTGGAACCACCTATCAAGCTTCTATTATCTGCTGCCACAGCTATCATTAACATGTGAGCAGAGCTTCATCTCTATAAAAACAGCTGGAAAATCAACAGATAGTATTCATTCACCAGATGTTTTTTGAATATCTGTGTGTGCAAAGCTCTGTACTGTGTCTCATATAGGTAGAAAATATGAGACATGACTTCCTCAAGGATTTTATAAGTAAATAAGGGAGAAGAGACATTTATACAGTTAATTACATCATAAGGAAGAAAGATCCATTTTATTTTAACGTAGAACACGGAAGTACAATCCAAGGTAATGTTTAAGAGACTTACATAAGAAGAATCCTTGGTCTTCACTGTCATTTCACTGGGTCACTTTCCCATGTCCTATACTTCTCGTCACTCCCATGCACCTCCTGCAAATGAATACAGGCACAGACACTTAAGATGTACTTTTCTCATAGTATAAGCTTCAGAATTTACACACAGCTACCTTGGCTGAGGGTTTTTCCATACTAAGCATAAAATAAATTCTACAGCTCAAATACAAATCTTGTGCCTCATTTTTCTCCAAGTGTTGCGTATATTTGGTGTCATTTAAACTTAACAGCAGGGCATCAGTAGAGATTGATTTATTAAAAGAGTCTGCTGCGATGTACACAAGCTGTTATCCAATATTTCACATATTCCATTAATTATGAGGCTGGCATTAGAAGCTCGTTTTCCAAAAGCTCTGCCCAAAGAAATTCTTTATTGGGTTTATTGATAGTTTATAATAATAATTATCAATCCCCAGTTATCTCAGAGTAGCTAACCTTACCACAGAAGTGGCTCCTCTCAACTCTTTCAATAATCATAAATAAACAAACAACAACAAAAACAAAAACAAAAAAAAAACAGAATGAGGAGAGTTTAGAGCTACACAGTATCAGGAGACAGTCACTGCTTCACATCCTCAGACTTCTAGCCACCACACTGTGAGTAATGACTAGATGCCCTCAGGACCCTCTTCCAATCCATAAACTAGGAACACAGAGCTGATCTTGGAGAAGCCATTGGTGTGTACAATTTAGATCCATAGCCCTAGATTCCATTTCTAATTTTCTGATATCTTTTTTTGGGGGGGGGGTGGTTCCATGGATTATACTACTTTACCCAAGTAGTTAATTGATAAAGTGCCCTTTTACTTCTAACTCTGAACCTACCCCATTTTCAGATCTCATCTTTCTTTTTTCCCATGTTCAGATGTCCCATTACTTCCTCCTCCTGATGCTTCACCATACTACAGGCAGTTATAAAACAGGCTGGGCGGGGAGTGGTGTTGACAGAGAAAGAATATTAAATACTCTAGCACAAGTGCTCTTTCAGATTTTATTTACTTTTCACATCCTATGTTCACTTCTGACTGTGAAGGGCAACCATGTCCTTGGTATATCAATCAACCAAAAACAATACATCAAAGTTCTACTCATGTTCCAGGAACTGTCTAGCACATTATCTCTTTATGTCTAGAGAAAGCATCTACTGAATCTCTTCCTATACTTTAACATTTAGACATCCTTCTCCCTTGAAATATTGCTCTGATTTTTGTAGTCTTATACTTTGAAATACAGAAATATCTACCTAAGAAAAAATGGAAAAAATTCATTTAAAGCAGGCTTGCATTTTCACAAAATATAAGTATTCATAAAATACCCAAGCTATTAACTATGCTGATACCTTTTATGGATTTATACAACAATGTTTTCTTCAAAGTATCATGAAGAACAGTAATTGATAAGATCTCAAATTCTCAAGTAAACATTAAATGAATACATATTCAAAGTAAGAACTTGTACAAGGATATTTGTTTTAAAAGAAACCCCAAGTCCCAGAAAATTATGTTAATAATACCAAAGCATTTATAATATAAATCTTATTCACCATGTTTTCACTAAGGAAAAAACCCAGACAGCAAATAGAATAAGCAGTAGCATCATGCCTCATTTACCTCCAAAGTTAAAATTGTAGATGACTCCCCATGAGCCAGTAATTTATTTCCAAGTCACGTCTGTTCTTATAGACTTCATTATACCCCATGATTCTTCACTGCACTGAGTCTAGACATTTTCCAAAATTCTACATCAAATAGCAAAATAAAAGCCAACATTGAGAAAAGCTGAGTTTGGTTCTTATAATTCTCACTCTATTTTTTCAGGCTAATTTTGTTTTTAATTAAGTAAGAGTAGATTCTTCTAATGACAGTGTTGGTAATGACTTCTCCAAAAGAAAAATAAAGCTGTTTGATGTATTGGGAATGGGTCTAAGTTCTCTAATCCTTTAGTTCTTATTCTTTTGAAACATTGCTTCTAATGAATTATTTCTCTTTGAAAACTCAGGTCTGTTGTAACATAAATGCCATTGGTAGTTAACTGTGAAATGTTTTGAAGAATAGAGTTGGTCTTTACTCCTTAAATCAGTGTCTCTTCAGGATTCCAAAAAGCCAAACTCAAGATTTCCCACATCCTTAAATGCCATTGTTTTACCATCTCTTAGGTTTGGCTCACTAAACTTTCTGCCAAGATTTCTCTTAACTTCAGGAAGTTAGAGAAAAGAAGGGTGAGGAATAAAGTAAAAGTCACTGAAAACACAGGTGTTTCTGCATAGGCCAGTCCTTTTCTGTCGTTTTACAAAGAATGTGCTAATGATATTTCTACTATCAATACTTCCTTAGGTTACAATATTATAATGATTTATGGGGCAAGAACAGGATTTATGGGGTTCTATTAATTCGGTTCCCAGTACCATGCCAACAATGGCACTTAACAGATGCTTTTAGGTCATACTTTCTATAACTCAATGGAGCCAAACGTCATGAATTAGGAGAGTAACAAGCAAATTCCATTTGGATTTCTTGTTTCTTTTTTTACATAAGTAAACACTGAATTCCAGAGTTTTGGATGAGACATGGCCTCACACAGACTCCAAGTCTCCCATTCTAAGATGCCCCCATCTTAAAGCCATGTGCGCTGAAAAATATTTTTGCCTAAACTTTTGGTGACTGCTTACATACAACCCCTGTATCAGTGGAGTGTGCTGCCATCCCACTGCTATCTTCTTCTTTGACCATTCTCTCTTTTCTCTTAAATTAATTATTGTGTTTAGAGAATGCTGTTAGTAATGCTAATGTATTCAGTGTTTTTGAACTCTTAATAGTTTTGCCCATACAACATTGTAATTACTTACAGTGTTCTACCTGTGGACTTGATCTTCACAACTAGATGGGAAGTGCTTTAAAGGCAGAGCCTATGTCTTATCATTTTATCATCCCCTGAGTGCTTGCCGCATTGTTGGACACACAGGAAAACAAATAATGTCTTCCAAGCTTCCCAAATCCTACAGAACTCCAGACCTCTCCAGCATGATGTCCTCCTGTGTTCTGCCACTGTAGAGATCTCATCCCTGAGATATTCTTTCCTTATTCCTGTTTCCTTGCTACATGGTAAAATACCCTATCCTCAGACTCCAGGTTAGTAATTCTTTATGATTATGTTTTTTGTTTTTATCAGAAGACAACTAAAGATAAGACCCTGCCTCTTTAAACTGATGATGAGCAAGGATCATGGCAAATCAGTATTCAAAAATCTGGAGACATGTGGAGTTTTTAAATCCCTAAAATGACATAAAGTAGATGGCCAAGTACTCCAACTGGGCATCAGGATAGGGTCAGTCCCCACATCCTGATCATTCAGCATGTTACTTCTTGTAGTTATTTCCTTTTGGCTTCGGAGGAAGCTGTTATGGCAAATGTTGATTACAAATGAAAAAGGTCATACTGATCTTCAAAAGTATAAAATATACTTTAGAAAAGAAAAAGAACAGGTGAAACGTTGTTTTAAAAAATGGAGTTACTATGTTTGACAGACTTACAGATAGAAAACAGAACTCTGAAAAAAAAAAAAAAAAAAAAGAAAACAGAACTCTGGAAATAGCATAGGAGACATAAGGGAAAAGGGCCCCAGTGTTTTTAAAGAGCTGATGAACTAAGCAAATCAAAAAGAGAAATAATTAGAAATGAGTTGACAATAATGGCGAAAACTTGAATTTTTTAGAAATATAATATCTCAAACATCAGTCAGACTATGAATTGATCTTAACCTCATGATCGAAAACATGATGTCACGTGTGTAGGTAGCAAAGCAGAGCAAGTTAGAACGAGGGAAATAAATTGTAAAAGTTGATCATCTTTTTGTAATGTTTGTATTTTCAGTGAAAGCACAATCTTTAAGGGTCTCTGGAAGAAGACTGATCTTTAAAAATTTTTCTCTTAATATTGAATTAGATAAGTGTATTTCTTAAAAATTTTTACGTTCTGGGGCGCCTGGGTGGAGCCTCTGCCTTTGGGTCAGGTCATGATCTCAGGGTCCTGGGATCAAGTCCCACATGGGGCTCTCTGCTCAGCGGGGAGCCTGCTTCCCCCTCTCTCTCTGCCTGCCTCTCTGCCTACGTGTGATCTCCCTCTCTGTCAAATAAATAAATAAAATCTTTTAAAAAAAGGGTTTTTTTTACATTCCATCCAAGAGAATAGAGTTTGAATCCAGACTGTTTGTGAATAGCTTATGGAAGTGGTAGGACTGATTTGTGATTCACAATTATTGGCCTATAGAATTTTTTATGGTTTTGTGAAAAATCAAGTTTCTTAATTTTAACATTTGATCTCACCATATGTGTTTCCTTGGTAAATTCAACTAAAGATTTATGGCAGTATAATTAGGATTTCATAATATAGGATCACTAGTCATCAGACTTTAGTTCACTCTGGTCCATTAGGTCTTACTAGCTGCATAAACTTGAATAAATTACTTTTCTATGCATGATTTTCTCATCAAGAAATTAAGTTACTAATAGTTTCTATCCCATAGGATTGTCATAAGGATTCAATAAAAGAAAACATGCAAAGTACTAAGTATGGATCAACTATAAGGCAAGTATTTGATTGATATTATTTTTATTCCAGTGGTAATATGGGTACCTAATCTTAAGCCATGACTTACAGAAAATGTCTTAGGGAAAATTTCAAAATCCAGTACTTAGTACTAGGGAGCCATTACTTTCAGAGGTTCTGTCTGTGACATATACATTTTAGAAATTTGAGCCTTGGGTTATGGACATTGGGGAGGGTATGTGTTATGGTGAGTGCTGTGAAATGTGTAAGCCTGACAATTCACAGACCTGTACCCCTGGGGCAAATAATACATTATATGTTAATAAAAATAATTAATAAATAAAAGAATGAAGATCATAAAAAAAAAAAGAAAGAAATTTGAGCTTTAACAAAACACAGTAGTGGATTTTCATAGATAAATATGTACATATTAAAATGTTGATTGTCATTAGGGAATTTTCAAGCTTTATAATATTTTGCTTATAGTATATTTCTGAGCAAATTAGTTTTTTTTATACGTCTCAGGGCTTACCAGGGTTTTGGCCACTTTTCTCTTAACATAATACTCTAATGCTCTGATGTCTTTGATCACCAGATCTCTTGTTTCTTTCATACTAATTTTAACATGTTCACCAAATAAGTTGTATAAAATTTTTAATTCTCCCTCTTAAATGACATCATTTTCAACATTAATTAAAAGTTAAATATGCATAAAATATAATGTTGGGGAAGAAGGGGTTGGTAGAATGAAGAGACAAAAGAACATTAGATTGAGGTTTTTTGTTTTTGTTTTTTACATAGGCTCCATGCCCAGTGTGGAGCTCAACTTGGGGCTTAAACTCATAACCCTGGGGTGCCTGGGTGGCTCAGTGGGTTAAAGCCTCTGCCTTCAGCTCAGGTCATGATCCCAGGGTCCTGGGATCAAGCCCCGCATTGGGCTCTCTGCTCAGCAGGGAGCCTGCTTCCTCCTCTCTCTCTGCCTACTTGTGATCTCTGTCTGTCAAATAAATAAATAAAATCTTTAAAAAAAATTAAAAAAAAAAACAAACAAATAAACTCATAACCCTGAAATCAAAACCTGAGCTGAGATCAAGAATCAGACACTTAACCAGCTGAGTCACCCAGGTGCACCTAGTCTGAATTTTTACAGTTCTGGATTGTAGCCTTGGCTTTTCCCATGAATAAATCGTGTGCATTTGGCATATATAGTTATATAATGATATTAACAATCAAACTTTATTCAGCCTTTAGTCTTTATGATATGATACTTTATGACATGATATGATACTCTTCTAGGCTCTTTATGTTTATTTGCTTTACTCAGTTCTTATAGAAATCTGTTGTCAAGAACTGTGAAGGGCCAGAGATTTTACTCTACTTGGAAGTTAATATGTTAGCCTGCCACAATTACATTGATGTTGGCAGAAGACGTGAGACTCCTCAGTCACAGATGAAGGTCTTTATTGCCCACATATATAGTAATAGCCAGAATACCAGCATTTGCTTCAGTTCTCTAAGGTCCAGGCAATGCCTACACACATTAGAGGGCCATAGTGCAGGAGAAGAATCCTGAAATAAGGGAACCCAAATCTTTTATGATGGGAAGGAAGCATACCTACTGAGGGAGACATCTTTATTTTGCTGGATCATAAGCAGACTTGCTCTTTGCCCTGAACCAGACACTATAACTACTTCAAGGCTGTCTTCTGTATAAACATTTTTGAAACAGTAGTCCAGAACAAAGGTACTCAGTATGTCCCCTTTAAAGATAGGCAAAATCACAAGAAACCTATGGAGAATTGTCTACCAATACCTGTGAGTCGATACTATAAAAACTGATTTCACAGATGCAGAAACAAAAGGTCTAAGTGGCTAAGTAATGTTCCCAAGGCTTGTATGATTGTCAGCCCCAGACACCTGATTCCAAGAACCTGGGATCGTCACTAGTGTCATCACTAGCATTCTCTTGAATGCCAACATTATTATTCAAATACATAACAACATGTAAATGTAAGTTCTAGGTACCATCCTCCCTGCACCTCAGCTTCCTCATCTATACGTGGGCACAGGGCCAGGGCAGAGAGGGCTGAGTGAAAGGCTCTCTCGGTGTTCCTTGCAAATCTAATATGCTATGATTACGCTCTTACATTGAAGAAACAGCATGTGTGAATGTGATGCAGACTAGAAACACTGAGAGGAAAATAAGAGCATCTATTTCATTGTAAGTGTACATTTTAAAAAATTTTTATCGGGACCTTACATTCCTTAATTAAGTTTTATGAGATTCTTGAGAAAAATGAGTGTTACTTTATTACTTCTGGTATTTTAGGCCTTTCTAATTATAGTTCATGGCTAGAGTAAGCAGATACTTTATTTTCCAACTACCCCTATCATAAAACTTCCTTTTTCTATAATATGAGTGGGAATATTATCTAAGGATAAAATGAGCCGTCTTCAAGCTGCTCATGCCTGGCATGTTACCAGGGAAGCATGTCCTGGATAGAGCATTACCAAAGAAGGGAAGGAAAAGCAAAGAAACTGTAATAACATTAGTGAGATAGTCAGGCTGTGAGTCCTCTTCACATCTAGAGGAGCTCAAAAGATGTTTTCTTGAGTTGGAATCTGGCTTTAAAACTATATTTAGATATGGACTATCTGACCCAGAACATAGTATCAGACACTTTATCTTATCATCACTTGTGGGTCATATGCTGCCTGGAGCCTTTTGAAGCCTTGTTTTCTTGCCAGAGAAATACAAGAGCAGCCCTCCTCTTTTACAAGTTGTTGTAATGAAAGGAGTCTCTTTTTGAGCCATCTCTTCTTTCATTCTGCCCACTTTCTCCAGGGTGTCTCATCTACTCTCAGAGTGTCAAAGGCCATTTGTATGCTAATGAGCCCCAAATCTCTAAATATGGTTTAAAATGCTCTCTGAGCTCCTGATTTACACAATCAACTTTGTGTTTGACATCTCTACTTGAATATATCAAGGATATTTCAAACTCAACTTGTCCAAAACGGAATGCACTATCACCACTCTGCTAAGCCACTTCTTCTCCTTAAATATTCTCTATACATACATTTAAGAGCATCACTATCCAGTCAGGTTTCTAAGCCAAAACCTAGGCATCTTTTACTTCACTGCCCATATCTAGTTAATCATCAAATCCTGTTAATACTCCTTCCTAAATTTCTCCATTTTCACTGAAAACATCTTTGTAGAAATTGCTAATAATTTTTATCTTGGCCATTGTATAATTCTCTAATCGGTCTCTTGAGGCCTGAATTACCTATATAAAACGTATGTCTGGTCATGTTATCCTTCTGCATAAAACCACTCAATGGCTTCCCAACTACCTACTAGATAAAATTTGAATTCCTAATATAATATACAAAGTCCCCATATTTTGGCCTCCCCTCACCTCTCCAGCATATTGTCCGAGTATCTTTATTCTAGACATAATAGTCTATTATTAGATCCTTACACCAAGCTCTTTCTTCCCAGCTCTCACAGATTGTCCCTCCTGCATTGGACATCATTTCCATTATAAAATGATTATTCATACTTACCCTATTCAGCGTAACAAATCACATACTTAGAGACTCTTCTCTGTTCCCCAGAATGCTATAGTTTTCGACAGTGCCTTGAGCTTCCCTTTATCATTAACACCACGTTTCATTTTATAGTAATGAACAGTGACCGTGCTTGAATCTCCAGATCTGGCCTTAAACATGGTACTTAGTAGGAACACAATAAATTCTTATGAATAGATGAATGAACAAATAACATTTCTTCCCAGTACACTTCTGTGAGCAGGAATTTTGCCAGGTGTCCATGAAGCAGCACTCAGCCTACTGGCATTAAAGGTCTGGCATTAAGTTCTTCTATACCTCTTTCCTAATATGTAGATGGTAGAGCCTAGACAATTTTTTGGATTAGATCTCAAATTACCTTCCCTTGGTTTATTAGAAAAGTCAAGATTTAATAACTAAGTTAAGATAGTTCAGAATTAGTCTTCAAAATTAAAAAAAAAGGCATTGTCAGATTTTTATTTTTCTTTTTTTAAAGATTTTATTTATTCGACAGAGATCACAAGTAGGCAGAGAGGTGGGGGGG